>JAVQJL010031948.1:0-13230 GCA_036024295.1 Nannoperca obscura | reverse complement strand
GGCGGCTCTGTCCTTTCCTGCACAGAGCGTCTGTGTTGGCAGTCCAGTCCAGTTTATCATCCAGCTGCACTCCCAGGTATTTGTAGGTGTGTACCACCTCCACACAGTCCCCTTTGATGATGACCGGCTCTCATCAAACCAAACGAAACATTACAGGGTGCAGAGGGGTGCTTGGAGCTTTATCACTGTAATATTATAAGGAAGTTGGTAACAATGTTATAATGTAGTATTTTACAGCTAATAACATTAAAGATCAAGTTCAAGTGAGTCATTACGGTGTGACAGTGAGCAGCATGACAATACCAGGACCCTGAAACCAAAGCAGCTAAATGGAATGCAGCCATTTTTCATTATTTTCACCTGTGATCTTCTGACTGCATGTCAAAATGTCTTAGATGAAAAGGGCCTATACATGAAAAGATGTACACTTATACATACATTCTTATGCACCCATACATACTAAATGAACATACTAGTTTCTATTATGTTTCTACATATATACACATTTAGGCTACCAATTTACCTGTAGCTGTACAGATTCATATCTTCCATTACCTCCATGATTTAGGTTTACATAACAAAGCTATTTAGGCCATCTTGTTTCCAAACTGTTAATATTGCTTTTAAGTAATTTCCTGCATGCTTTTAATTTATAGTTATTTCCATTTCTCTATACTTGGACTTCCCTTTTCCCACCAGTCTATTGTATATACATGTAAAGCAGCTACTCTCAATCAATAATATATATGTAAATATCAATTGGGTTGGGCGATTCCAGTGCTTTGAAGTTGTGTGAAAATGTGTGTTAATATTTCAATAATGGATTGTACCCTTAAATCTGTAAACGATGACTGTGGCACCTTTACATAGGCTACTAGATGTATGTTTCTTTATATACAGTCTATGCATTGAATGCTGTAGTCAGGCCACTTATTTCTTCTGCACTTTCTAATTGCATTAATTACTATTATTACACTGTCCACTTTTCTTCGAAATGATCATTTTTATGTGTATTATTATTATTGACAATATTATTGACCATCATAATCCCAGGTGTGGTAATAGGCCGTCTGCGAATCAATAAGTGTGACGTAATGGCGGGTGGGCGGAGTTTATGTCCAGGCACCATGGCTTCGGTTGGACCCGAGGTGAGTGTGTGAGCCTTATCTACACCGAGCTTCTTTTACTTTCATAGTCCTCATTCCGGTCCTTGGTAAATGTGTTCCGCTCCGGCGGCCAGAAACTCCCTTCTAAACGGGCGAATTGTCGGTGTCGATGTGTCGTTTTGTCGTGAATTACCCGCTGCTAGCCCGGAGTCTCTTGCTTTTGTGCTGGACCGGAGGGCAATTGAATGTGCAGGAAGATGCTGCGCCCCGGAACCTGAATGATCCATCCGGGCGCGTTGTTGGGTCTGTTCTGTAGTTTGTTCATACATGGTCCAGGCTCACGTCACAGTCCTGCTTCTGTCCAGTTTTAGCGGTTCCAAATAAACTGCAGATAGATATGGGTGCGTTTTTGCCTCTTTTATTCTTGGTTTTCGCTGTATTGTCTGTCACCGGCTCACTGGTGACTAATTTGTACACTGTTGTTTAGCTAGCTGCTAGCAGCCGTGCTAGTTAGCAGACACCACACTTTCCCAAATCTACACAAAAACGGATTCTTGAGGTTAACATCTGCTTTGAATGAAAGAGGCTACTATGTACGTTATTTTGAACAATACGGTAAAACGCTGGGGTCATAATGTTACCTTCCCTTATGCTGTGCAGTGTTAGCTACATGATAATTGATGCAGTCAAATGTAGGCAACACTGGCAGTGCTGGCAGCCCACTGTAAACATATGGCGCCAGCTCTGGATCCGGCTTTGATTCTCGTTGTATGATTATTTTTTCACATCAAACTTTTATCAGGAATTATTCTCCTGGTGCAGGCTCGTCTTTGTTAGCTATCTGCAGCTATTGTCATGACGTTCAGTCGGTATCGGGCAGTCCAAGGCAGGCTGTAACAAGTTGCACTGTTGTTATGAAGGGTTCATCAGTAAAGATGCACTGATTGAACCTACCGCTTGGCTACAATGACCCAGAGGTGGGCAAATGTATCAGACCTTCAGTCTTTGTTTCTTTTTTGTGTGGATAGAAATAGGATCCAGTCTTGTTCGGCAGAGGTCGCTCTAACAGCGTTGAGATGAGATGATATCTGCTCAGCAGTGCTGAGAGGATCTCAAGGTGTGGGCCACTGATCTCTGCAGCCACTTCCGATTGCTCTCATAACTTTGTCTTGTGTCATATGTTGATGCATTTGATACACAGATACAATGGGTCCAATTGTAAAGGACGGGTCCACCTGTTTCTCTACATACCTCTTAGTAATTAGTCATGCAGATAGTTTTAGTTTTATCTGTCAATATTTTTAGATATCTATCTCAAAACATTCTGTCTCGAAGGAGTGCCTGTCTTCTTCCATATACACATTAATGCGTACCATCTAGGCTTCTGAACCAGTATTTACCCTCATCTTTGAGCAGTATGCTTTGCTTCGTCGCTGCCCCTTGCCAGCAAATACTACCTTTTTAGATTTGTTGCAGAAGATTGTGTCAAAACCTGCTGTTTATTTGAATCGGCCATTGCAAAAGTGGAAATGCGTGCTTCCTACTAAGGTTTTGTTGTTTTGAAAGTCCAAAGAAGGTGGAAAATGTTACTTCCTGTGTGACAGCGCTAGTGTGTGCAGACTTAATTTGCATTGTCCAGACAGATCGCAATTGGCTACCCAGAGGCTGATTAGGAGCACATTAACAGCAAGTCTTTTTACAGTAAATGTACCGTACCAGCCTGCACTCCACCATGCATGCAGATGACACAATTTACCATACAAATAATTGTCATATTTGAACAAAAAAGGTATAGATTTCAGCTTGATGTAGAATAGTATTAACTGCAGGGCTCCTGTATAGCTTTCTGGTCACTCAGTGTACAGTGTGTCTGTACGGTATGTGTTTCATTCAGTAGTCAGTTCGTGTGTGTGTTCAGACAGGAAACACATCAGGAGAAGAGGCTTGATTGAATGGCAGGCAGTGTTTTGTATCCTATAGTTGAAGTGCATTGAGGTAAAATGGCCATTATTGGCCTTGTGACAGATTCCACCCAGCTAATGTCATGTACTCTTGTGCGTCTCCCCAGAGTTGAATGGGCAAGATGGTACTGCCACATGACCGTGTAACACACTATCACAACTGTTTTGAATCAGTTCACATAAGAATTGCAATTCTTATCTTTTATGATTCTCATTCCATTCACAGATTCCGAAGATCGATCCATTTGTCATTTTTGAGGTTATAGTTTCACATTGTTCTATTGATGGAGAAGGAGTAACTGGGCTAAACGAACACAGTGAAACACAGTGTACAGCACGCTCCCACTAGAGTTATCAAGTGTTCACCATTAATGACGGCAGGTGTTTGTGCGCAACCTACGCACATTGCACAACCTTACAAAAAGTCCAGCCAACTCTGATTGGGCAAAGAAAATAACCCAATCTGCAGCCCATTTCACCTGCACTGTGTTATTTCATTACTGTCACTGAGACCAGTGCTGGCTTAACTGCTTGTTAATGTTTCATTGCAACTCGGTGGACTAAACTGAAAAGGCATAACCCTGTCAAGCTGACTAGAACATGCAAAACACTGGTGGTGTGCAGGAGTGAGTATTAGAGATCTCCTGATCTAGTCCGGGCATACTTGAATGGATCAATATTGGCATCGGCTAAAGTAAACCATATCAAATGCTGATCCTTTCTTTCCTGTACTCCGCTGTGTTTTGTCCACCTCACCCTGCTAGTCGCAGAGCTGCTCTTCTTTTCTTGTAGCCAGACATTTGCTCACACATGCAAAAGTGAAAATGTGAACCTGCAAATGTAAGAAATGATTTGGCCACATTGGTGAAAGTTGGGCTGAATGCTTTATTTCCTTTTTATGAACAAAAAGCAATGTCAAATTCAGGTAGCAGCTTCTCTTTTTTTTTTTCTCATTTCATTTCTGACCGTCGCGGATTAATGTTAATTCTATCAGTAATGTGATAACCTGCCAAAATGAAACTGGTTGGTTCCCTTTCTGCAAGCTTGTGTCTGTACTCAAAGATCAGATTGTGAGGGAAACCCCTCCACTCTGTAACACAAGTGTACAAACGAGTTTGTAGTTCCAACTTCCACTTCTGTGGAAGTTGTTGGAAGAAGAACTTCCACAGAAGTGAATTGAACTAAATCCAGTATAGGTTTGAACCAGGGCAGCCGTGTTAGATGCCGATTTAATAAAAATGTAGGTAAATATAAGTATCGTATCGGTGGACCTGTCGTGATAATTACGTTATCAACATATCGTGCGATATATGGACATGTGATATTGCCCACTTTGTTTACATGCATGTTTGTTTACATAAGAGCGTTACCAACACTTTAGCCAACATGATGCCAGAATTAACAGCAGGGTCCCCCCCGCAATCACTGGGCGCAGAGGTTAGTGCTTCGTCACATCGCCTCAGCGCAATGAACAGAAACAACCTGGTCAGACACGTTTTGTTGTTGTTTCTGGTCGCTCCTCCACACACACACACACACACACAGTGACAGTGATCCAAGGTGAAGTAATAACGGGTTTGCCGATTCCAGTCGGCTCCTATGTTAACCAACTGAGCTGTTCAGAAAGGACGCACCACAGTGCGGAGCTCCGCGGACAGCTCGCTCTACAGCTCTGGGGTGGGAACAGTTTGGGTTTAAGATGAATGAGAGAGGAGAACCTGTTAACATGAACGAGTTGGTGTCCTTACAATAATATGACCATGAATGCGTTTATCGCGTGTATTTCTGGGAGAGTATATCGTCACTACAAAAGTAGTTATCGTGACAGGCCAAGCTATTGGCACATACCCATTATTAAAGGACTCAGATCTAACCCTACTACTGGTTAGTTTGGTCCTGATGGTGGCACTACAGGAAAGGTCATGGGGTCATTAACTTCAAAAAGATTAATCCCCTTTGGATCATGAATGTGCTCCGTAAATATCAAGACAATCAGTCCATTAGATTTATACATGCGTTGGGTAACTGGAAATTTTGACCTAACTCTAACCTGATAGTGGTGCCGGAGGAAAGTTGATGGTATGACCAAAAACATTACGTTACTCTGCTTGGGGACCATAAACCTTCACAGAGACCTGGCCTCCAGGTTTTGAGTTTTGTCATTGACAAAAGTGTTGGCTTGGACCTGGTGGTGATGCAAGAGAAAAGGTCGTTGAGGTCATCAACATGATTAGTATTATATTGTATAATATAATACTTATCATGTAGTATAATATTCTGCTGAACATGAATATCCATATCAAACTGTGTGGCTTTCTTGCCGGTAGTAGCCATAAGGCTGCGGCATCAAAATCCACAATCCACAGTTGAATCTAATATGTTGATTCATCCGAGTAGTTATTTACCAAGCCCATGCTCTTTTTCACCTGAACATTTCTTTTTGTGGTTGCTGAGACTATATATTAATTCCTATTCTACGGTGGAGGGATCTTCACCGCTAATTGTATAACCATTAGGACTGTTTCTTTTTTGTAACTGTCTTCAGCACAGAGAATTGAAAACTGCCAAATACCGAAAGCTGGCAATTTTTTACTTATTCTGTGATTCTATGAGGGGGGAAAGAATTCAACCAAGCAGAGCTTTGTAGGTGGGATTAGTGTAAGAATGGGTTTGTCATCTTCCGACATAGCTTTTTAGCGAACTAGCTACTTTCATCAAAAATAGTGACAGAAAATGCTAATAAGCGTGGATGAGATTGACACAGCTGTGAAGTTTATTTTAAGTTGACTAACAGCAATAAGGTTCTTAAACTGACATATTTCTTTGATCAATATGAAAAATGTTAAGCTAACTGGTCCTATCAAGTTAGCAAGCGCTCCTGCAGCTGTGTTACAGGAAGATGATGTTAGCAGGATGGAGAAGTCACTCGCTACAGAACTAAAGCCGCCCTCCCAACAAGAAATGGGCTAACACAAATACAATGTCAGGCTGAATGAAGTGAAATAAAATGGCAATCCAGCAATTGTTTAAAGACATCCAGCCCCAGTAACCAGTGTTATAGTGACGGCTCTGGTATCAAAACAAACAATCAGCAATTTATACCTTTTGAAAGAACAGCTAGCAACAAAGGGTGCTGATACTCCTCAGGGTCAAACCTAGGATACAGCCAACGTAACAACAAGAAGGTACAACCCTGCTCTTCTGTTAGCTGAAAATATTTACTTTATCAAGTAAAAATGGAAAAATGGACTAAAGAAAAAGTCTACAGCCATGCTAGAGGAAAAGTCAGGGGACCACCAAAATCAGCAGGAGTCGTCTTCTGGGGACCATGAATGTCTTCAGCAAAATGTCATGGCAGTCCATCAAGTAGTTGCTGAGATATTTCAGTCCGGACCAAAGGGGTGGACCGACATTGTGGTTCCTAAACGCAACAAAGAATGCAGGGCGGTTGGCGTGGCGGCAGACGAGGCCTTGAAATAGTCATCTGCTTTGCTTCAGTATTTTGGCCCATTGCCATGAAGTAAGACTTCAGGTTCACTTCATTGTGACATGATGCACATCAGCTTTGTTGCAGTGCATGTAGACAAAAACCCTGACATCAGATATGGTGTAGTAAAAATAATTTAACAGTGTTGCAGGCTCTGTGTTTTCTTGCAGGCCTGTACAGGAAGGATGGTGCTTTGTCATTGTCAGTCAGTAAGAAGCTCTTCCACCTCTGAGCTAAATTGTTCTTTGTTAATGGATGGCCTCCTTTTGTGTCTTGTGGGTGTTGCATAGCTCATAGTGAACAAGCTGTGTTGCGCTGTGCTGTACATTTTTCTTTACCCAACCATGTTGGCTTTTTATGTCTCATATAGAGAATATGTCTGACTTGCTGTTTTACTTTCTTGTAACTTTGCCATGGTTCAAGTAAATAACGTATTTCCCTTCTTCCTTTTTTGTGCATTTTGTGAGTCCTGAACGTTGATAAACCTGAGCCTGAGTGTGTCAGCACTAGGTTGTTGTCATTGTTAAGTTGTGAAACAGGAGAAGCCACCAACAGCTCTACATCTGCTTTGCTACCGAGTGTCTGAGATTTCCCCCGGATGAGGAAACACATTTCACTTTGCAAAGTGACAAGCCTCTGGTGATCAATTCATTGTTGAAGTTATTATTTAAAGGAAAAAGGGTGACCACAAGCTAAATGTGAGGGTTTTCTGCCTTTTCTCTTACTGATATAAATGGGCTTTAGAGTGTTGGACAGACGAAGCAAGTCATTAGAAGACATCACAGTGACTTCTGGGAACTTTTGATAGGCATCTCCACTATTTAATGACATTTTATAGACTTAATAATGTATTGGACAAATATACAGAAAAATACAGAAAAAGTATTAGTTGTAGCCCCAATAAAGAACTGAAAATAAACTTGAATGTAGACCAAATACAGAAAAGACCACCTGACAATAGAAAGCCTTTGTAAAGATGCATTATGCTGAGCTGGTATTGTACCTTTCTGTTCATTGAGTTTCTACTGAACAACAGGATACTTAAGATCTATTTAGGTGTTTTGTGGTTGCTTTTGGAACTTTCATCCTCAGTGGTAGCTCAGGCTGTTATTTGATTTCTGCGATTTAATATCTATTGCATGGCCTGGCCGGCAGTGTTGCATTTTGCTGACTTCACTGGCCCCGAGGCTCTGTTGAGAGGCTGGGATGTGGCTCAATGTCCACATCCTGGGCTGCTCGCTGACATCCGGTTTGCCTCATTTACCTCCTTTTTCTGTTGGTCCTCCTAAAGTGGTTGTGGATATACACCAACTATGAAGTCCTTTTCCCAAAAAAACATTGACTAAAATACATTTCCATTGTACACAATAAATATAAAGCAACAACACCAAAAAACTGTAATAATAGTAGAAGAAAGTATTAGTAATTACAATATGCTGGGAGAGAATGACACAAATTCTGGCAAATTTTTAATAAACAACAATTGACATTAGCATGAAGTGAGATAAAATAATTTGTAGGGTATTTCTCCAGTCTTATTGGTTATACAGTATTTGTAAGGTGAATCAGTTCCAGTGGATTAGTGGCAATAAGGTCTTCCAGTTTAAACAAATGGAGTGGTGTTACAGTTGGAACTGACTGAGCATGCTCCGTGGAGACCCTTTGAAGAGGAGGACCGACAGAGGGAGCCACCAGGTCACATGACCGGCGAGGTGAATGTGCATGCGGGGAAAGAAAAGGAAAGGAAGAACAATCTGTTCGACACATTTTTGCTCTCTTCTCTCTCTCTCTGTCCTCCCCCTTCCCTCTCCCTCCCTCTCTCTCTCTCTCGCACACACACACGCTCCCTCACACACTGCCTCTCTGACGCCTTCTTCTTCTCAAAGGAGGCCATGAGAAGAAAGCAGGTATGATGCTTCCTGGAGGCACACAAGGGGAAAAGACATGTTAGCGTTCTGCTCTTCACCCTTGGTTGGCTTTGAATGGTCTGAGGAGATACCTAGCTTTTTATCTCAGTACCTTTTTAGCCATAGCCATCCAATCTATTGGTTTGAGCGCGTGCTGTCTTCTGGTTGAGATGGTTTCTCAGTTTGTAAGATGCTGCTGATTTATCAGCTGATAACTGATTGCGCTTGACTCCTGAAATCGAAGACTTTAATTAATCTCGAGGAGCAATGTGTTTTCCTTTTGGCATCAGTGCTGCTGTATCAGAGAGGTTTCAGCGTGGTGTGTTGGATCTTGTTGGAGAAAGCTCCTCCATTGGTTAGTACAACAGCTGTATTTACAACAATAACAGCACGGGAAAAATGATGTCGCTCGATATGTGAAAATGAAGGTCGACCTCTTCAAGATTTGGAAACTACTTTAACAGTAGATTTTAGAATCTCAGATCACCCTCTTCTTCTCGTCATAGCCTTTCTTTTATCCTTCCCACTCTTGGCTCCCTCATGGACAGTATATAATGAGGTCTCTGGGGGCTGGAGTCCATGTTTGCCAGCTGCAGGGTTTGATCTTCTGAGCAGCTTTCTGGCTGAGGGTCAGACCTTGCATGTCTTCGTTGGTCAGTTTGCACAATTGGTCCCTGGACAGGTAAATTATTGGCGTATTTCTGGAGTTTTTTGAGATTTTATGCAAAGCGGTCTCAAAGTCTTCAGATACTGGACAGTAGAGAGGTGGCAGGAAATGTAGGGGTGTCGAGTAGGGATGACGTGCCAGATGCAGACTGGGGTCAGCCTGTCATTTTCTTTGTTTGGAGAAAATACAAAACCAAAAATTCTGAACTTTGCTTTACCCAGACTTCATACAAATATTCTTTGAATTGGAATGTACTCATTGAAAAAAATGCTTGATTTTCAACATAATGGAAAGTTCTCTCGTCAGTCACAGCTAAATATGTCCTCTTTTGATCCCTTACTCTGGAAATTAGGAAGCATAAAATAATCATGGTCATTTTGCCAGAAGTGTGAGAATCGCAGCTTTAGAAGGCCAAGAATGCAGCTCATCCTTTATTTTCTAAGGCAGTGTGAAATACAGTTGTCCTTTTTTTTACCATTTTATCTCATTTGTGTCGGGCTGTTGGCACCTGGCGCTCGTCACTGGCAGTCGAACAGCTGATTGTGTAATGTGTTTGTGTTTGGCCTCGTGCTGTAGATTCAGTGTGATCACCCGGGCACATACCAGGTTCACGTAGTGTTTTTGGGACAGTGAAGGGTTGATGCATTAGAAATATTAAGAGCTTATTTTAAATAATTACTAAGCTTATGTTCAGTTTTTATTAAAAAAAAGGTCCAATCTAACTCTGAACCATTGGAGTATTGTGTTTACAGGTTTTGGTGTATTCTAACATTTTTCCATTTTTAGTGTGCTACTTAAGGTTCCTGATCAGCACTCAAGTGCTTAGCTTCACATTTGAAGCTTCTTTCAGGAGCCCTCATATCCCAATCCACGAGCCTCCAGACCCCTACGTTCCCCATCTAGTGGAAAACTGCCGCAATGGCCACGTTGTCAGTAAACAATCTGGTTGCGAAATGGCGGAGATCTGCAGACAGCCTTCTCTGCCTCCCTTCCCCCCCTTCTCCTTTCTGTCTCCAGTGTGTGTCTCCCACTTTCCGCCACTAGGGGGAGGGATGAGGCCGGTGTTCTTTTTTGCAACTGGCCTTTTCTCAATCCATGAAACAAAAAGGAACTGAAGGATCCTCCTTCTCTTCACCCTCACACGTGCTCATCAGGTTCCTTGAGATCATACACCAGAGGACTGTCCCACACTAGATGTTCTTTGGAAAACACCCTCAGACTTTGAGCTCACAGGCCGGGCTCTTGGCCTGAGCTCGCTCGTGTTAGGCTCAGGGACTCGGCACGTTTGGAGAATGATTTGGGAAATCTGTCCTGTGGCTCGTTCAGTTGGTGTCCTGGTGGTGTGCCGGTTTCAGGACACGTGCTCTCTTGTTAAATCTGAGGATTTGAAGGGGAGAGTTGAGCTGGTCGAATCAGTTTGTCAAAATGAAGCTCGTCACTGGTCTGTCTCTTGCAGGTCTTGTGATTGGGATAGTTTGGTGAAGAAAATGTTTCCTCTGCTTGCTTGGGACAATCAGATTCAGTAGCTGCTTTTCACTACTTACACGATGTGACCCCAGCCTCAATCAGCTCGTGTGGGTTTACATGTAGCTTTATTCTGCTTGGTATGAGCCGCACTGCCTGTTCAGTCCTTGGTATGCTGCCCTTCAAGGACAAACTCGCCTCGGACCAATTTCCTTTTGACATTTGATCTACAAAGTGTGGGCTCTTGATGTTTTTCTCTATTGTTTCCTTTGGGCCAATTTACCCAGAGCAGGACGAGGTTGACGCTCTGCTCTGGAGGAAGAGACAGGCTCACATTTCCTGGTGTTGCCTCTTCAACATCTTCCTCCTGTGAGATGTAAATGCGGCCTGTGGGTGGTTTGAGATCTCATTGGAGGCTCCGGCATGTGCACCTACCGCTCTGCTGGCTGTCGCATAGAAAGAAGAAGAGAAACACAATGAAAGTGCATGGGGGTTGCCTTCTTTCTCTGGGCTCACTTTATATTCTTTAACTCTGACAAAGACACAAAGAAAGAGGTTTTTACACGGCTTGAGTGTGAAAACAGAAGATGGTTTTATTCAGACACTCCGATTTCTTTACAGATCAGAAATGTGTGGGCTGCTACAATTATCTTTTATCAGTTAATCATTTAATCTGTCAACTAGTTGTCTGATCATTCTGTCTTAAAATAGTTTTTTAACAGTCAAAAAAACAATTGTCAGTTTGGAATGATATAAAAAACAAAAGCAGTAAATCTTCCCAAAGAAGGTTTGGTATTTTTGCTGGATAAAATGACCTAAACTAATGAATCGATTATGAAAATTGTTGGCGATTAACTTTATATCAGTTGACTGATCAAGTAATTCAATTAACCATTTCTGCGATAATATTGTGAATTAAATATCTTTTGGGTTCTGAACTGTTGCTCAGCCAAAACAAGAACTTTCAAGAGGTTGACCTATTTTAGAAGAAGCGATTCCTTGAAGTTATCCACAGATCAACCGGCAGTTAAAATACAATAACTGTTGGTTTGATGCCTGACACGTGTTCTTTTTTCACCAGCCCGCTGGTCTAGCCGAGGACAGCGTGGATAAGGGTGCATCCACAAAGAAAGAGGAGCTCGATGCAGCAAGCAACGGAGAGGAGAAGATAGGTATCGGTCAAATTCAACTTAAAAGCACTTATTGTATGATAATGACCTGTTTACATTTTATTTGCATTGTTTCTTTGTTGTTTTTTGTTCTTCTTTTATAGATGGAGATCGAGACAAAGAGGTAGAAGCCAGACTGGCCTCCTCCCCTGCAGCAGAGGCGATGCTAAACGGCACCGAATGCGATGACACAAGGCACAAGAGCCCGACGCACGGCTCTGCAACTGGCAACAACAAGACTTTAACGTTGGTAAACGAAAACGGCATGTCAGACACGGAGCCACCGCACGGCTCTGTTACCGGAAGCAATGGATTCATTCTCACTAAGCAGCAGCAGGAGGGCTGCACTGCAGCGACGCCAGGTTTGGGAGTTTCCCCTCACAGGACTAACTGGTTGCCTTCGGGCTCACCAACAGGGAGACACGCAGCCAAACCCCTCCCCGCCACGGCGCCTGGGTGCGCACTGAGTTCAGGTGTAGTAAGGACTGACCCCAGTACGGGGACTACGTCGGGACAGGGGACACCAGACACTAAAAATGGCACAGCCTCGTCGCCTGCCCCGGCTCCAGCACCCATCACGATACACAGAGCGCGCAAGACCATGTCCAGACCTGCTGTCAGCCCTGCACAGAAGGTAAACCATTATCAGAAGCGCATTAGTGTTTTCTGAACCTTTATTCATTACTTTCTGTTAAGGTGATGTAGTTGATGACAGAAGTAGGAGGACATCCCAACAAAGTCCGTGGACACACGGACATTACACCCGTATGTGAATCAAACATCTGCTGCTATAACGGCCTCCACTCTTCTGTAAAGACTTTGCACAAGATGTTAGAACCTGCAGGTGCCTGCTCCCAGTAGAGCATTAGTGAGGTTCAACACTCCATTCCAGTTCAACCCAAAGGTGTTGGATGAGGTTGAGGTCGGGCTCTGGGCAGGCCAGTCAAGTTCCTCCACACCAAACTGAAAAAACATTTTTTTATGGACATGGGTTTGTGCACAGGGGGCATTGTGTTGGAACAGAATAGGGTCCAAATTGTTGAAACAAAGTTGGAAGAACACTGTTGTAATAATATCAATATATGGTGCAGCGTTAACATCTCCCTCAACTGGACCCAAGAGGCCCAAATCATGAGAACCAGCCCCGGATCAGAAGCACACACAGCGTCCACATACTGTTAACAATGTACGCAAATATATATACACATATATATGTGTATATATATATATATATGTGTATATAAATATTTATAAACATTATATATATATATATGGAACCATCATGGGAGGACAAACCCCTGCACGGTTTGTACCACCGGCAGAAAAAAGAAGTGGCTGATATCGAGAAATCCTACCAGTGGCTGGAAAAAGCTGGACTGAAGGACAGCACAGAGGCACTGATCATGGCAGCACAGGAACAGGCTCTGAGCACAAGATCAATAGAGGCTGGGATCTACCACACCAGGCAG
>JAVQJL010031945.1:0-20610 GCA_036024295.1 Nannoperca obscura | reverse complement strand
ACGTTGGGTCTTTGTGTGTGTGGAAGTTGGTCTCGACCGGCTCCATGTGATTGAGTGCCCTGAGATAACTTTGTTATGATATGGCGCTATATAAATAAAATTGAATTGAATTGAAATTCCTCTTCCAGGACAGGCAGATACAATACGTGTTGTGTACACCGAATAAACCAGCATAGTAAAATGCCAGTACCGACAATCCGGGTGACAAACTTCTAGATAGATTGTAAAAGTATATGAAGAATACAACAACTTCTAGGTGCCACCAAACTGATGATATCAGTTTTATTTTATTGTCATTACTGTGCAGTTTCATTATAGTCCATTGACATTCATTCATTTACCTTGGTCACAAACCAAAAGTATTTAGAAAAGTCAGTAGATAACCAAAGTTATTACAAGTCATCCTGAGGGGGCTTATACGTTTGTACCAAAATGTATGGTAATCCATTCAATTGTTGTTGAGGCATTTCAATTTAACCATAGTGGTGGACCAACTAACCAAAAAACAGCAAACAACATTTGCTTTTATATCAATGAACTAAACTACCCGCATAAGCACAAACCTTGGTTGGGGCAGTCTCATCACTATTTACTGGAAGGGAACTTGTTAAGATTAACACCACAATACTTCTATATATGTACTGACATTTGGGCCAAATAGCACTTTTGGGTGCTATAAAGATCCCATTGAGGCGGTTTCCAAAAAAGACCCAGTTGAAATGGTTGACTTTGCAAAATTACAAGGCTTTTTGAGAACATCAGTGGACTTTATATCCACTTTTAGCTTTATAGTTTTTCAGACAAGTATCCACAATCCCCCTGACCAAATCATCCCGGGAAGAACGTAAACTGTCTGAGCCTCATTAAGTTTCATACACAGTTGTTCCATCAAGATGGATAGAGCGCAGGCATCTGTCTTGGTGTCACATACAGCATACCCATGCAGCCGAAGGCCAAAAACCCCACTCCACCCCAAAATAATCAGCGCTCTGTGTCTGGAGGGCCACTATCAACAACCATGCAATCATCTCCCAGGGTGCAACACAGCAAAACCCATCACAACATGCCTGGGAGATGACTACAGATTTGCCAAAACATGCTGAAATACTTTTGGACAGTTATGATTTAATTTTACATAAGAAATTACTTTTCTAGACAGCTTTTAAGAACAAGTGTGATCAGGCCTTGCCATCTCTTTAATTGTAATACTGTCATTCATTTTCTTTGACCTCCCTTTTAAGGTTTACTTTTATGATTTCACTGCTGCTTTTATATTTTTTACCTTGGTTTTGCCATTATCTTTTATCCGTTTGAAGCACTTAACAACTGTGTTTTCAAAGCCTCATTCCAAATGACTGTTATTACTGTAGCGGTAGCAGTACTATCATACCGAGCAACTTTGTTTGAAAGTGTGGATAGGTAGCCTACCTTTATCAAAACCACGTCTACAGCTCTCTCTCCTTTGGGACAGAGACTGTACCTCCGCTTGTGTCGTTCGTACATTTTCCCTTGAAATATCCAGAGCGGATTTACTGAACAGAAGGTTAAAATCCAGCGGAAACACTGTTGAGGAGAGCTGAAGCTGTCTGCTAAGCTTCACATCTGGCCACAGAAGCAGCCTTCTACCAGACTCCAGCTCTGCTCCCTCCCTCCCTCCCTCCCTCCCTCCCTCCCTCCCTCCTTCCTTCCCTCCCTCCTTCTCTTCTTCCCTCCCTCCCTTTTCTTTTTCTCTTTCGCCTCTCAACTTCTCATTTGACTTTGCTTGACTCGTGCCTTTGCTCTCTCTCTGTATTCTTTCTCTCTTTCTCCATGAGGCTGTGAATGTCTCTCAGTCAACCCGTAAATCAGCCAGCCAAAGCAGTACATTGTTATGGTCTGACAGATAGCAGTAGGGCATTATTCCTTAGGTTCATGTGATTCAATCATCAGAATTTATGTTGTTGAGATTCAACACCCCCTGCTGGATGAGGATTTAGGATACATGTGAGGCGCCTTCTCTTCTAAGGTGATGGATGTGTAAATCCATCACTTAAATAAAATCACACAATCTAATTGATTGTACATTAAACAAAACCCCTTAACACATTTTATATCAAAACAGTAGTAATTGATTTTATCAGATTTAATTTCCTTGGAATTCTTTAATTAGGCAAGAGAATATTGAAAAAACGATATATCTTTATATTGTTGTGATACAATTCTGCTGAAAATACTGTATATAAACTGAACCTCCCAGTCCTCATTATGTCTTATAACACATTGCAAGTGAGCAGACATGCATGGGTTCCTGTATATACCTCGCTGGGTGTCCAGTTGTCCTATAAATGTGTTCCACATATGCCGATTATTTTGTGTGTGGACCCTCACAGCTGCACTCTCTCTTACTATAAATTCGGCTACAGAAGAAAAAGAAATTAAAAGAACCTTATAATGTGAGTATGAACAGCTTTCCCTGCCATTATAGGACGAGGCAAAATACAACAAGACACAAAAATGTGCTCTGCTACAGACTCCAGGGGATAAGCTGGACAAGAGCTTACAAAACCATCAATGAATAAGTTATGTGCTTTGTTTGAGGGACTGTAGACTTAAAGGTTGCTCTAATCCATAAATCCATAAATTTTTGTCCCCATCTTCTCAAAACTCAAACGTATACTCCCGGGGTTAAGATACAGCCTGCACACTGTGGTTGAGCACCTCCTGGATGATATTATCAGTGTGGTAATGTGGTAGTCCCTGCAGTCTGTGGGTTGTCCCCGACATGAGAATCCAGCTTTGACCTCGGGTCCTGCCCTTAGACGGCCAATAGCACAAAGGCGTGAATCCCGGCAGCCACAAACAAATCAAACGCTCCCCTAATGACCTTCACAGAGCAGCAGGTGTTCAGTGTTCAGGGAGACACTGCAATCAATCCGTTGATGAAATGAACCGCAGTGTTTGCAAAAAAAATTCAAACTTTGCATATAAACGTCTGGTGTGGATTTGAACACTGACACTCTCTATACTAGAACCTGCAGAAAAGATGAACGCAGGTGAAAGTCAAGTAAATCGCAGGTTCATTACTCGCTGCTCAAATAACTGCTAACTTCATATAACTCCCCACAATCGTGTTTAATACCATTAACCAGCTTATAAACTCACCACCCCCTCCTGCAGAAGTTTCTTTTCCATCCGACTGCAACAAAATTCGTAACTTCTTCATACAAAAGCTTTATCATATTAAGTCAAATACCACTCCTCCAACCTCTGCAGTCGACCTCTCGTGTCCTTAATTGCATGGGTTGGATTGTTTTAGGCAAGTAACACTGCAGGATCTTAAAACTGTGTCACTTATGAGACCCCCATCGAGTCCCCTTGACATTATCCTCACAAAACTGCTTGAAGAAACAATAGAGACAATCAGCCCCACACTGCTGACCAATATCAATACCTCTCTGACCACTGCAGAGGAATATATCGAAGGTTAGATCAGTGCTGTCCTTTAGTAACACAGAAAAATCCTACATACTCTTAAAAACTGAAATACTTTCAAACTGTATGAAATTCAGCAGCCAGACTACTGATAAAAACAAAGCGGCTCTCACACATCACACCAATTTTGGCTTCCAGTCTCTTTCCGAATCCATTTTAAAGTGCTTTTAATCACATACAAGGCTCTAAATAATGAGTACATACCTGAGCTCCTCACACCGTACAGTCCAAACATGTGTCTTCTAACTAATCCAGAGTCTAGGTCAAAAACAAAGGGTGATCGAGCTTTTGCACTACTGGCTCCTCGGCTCTGGAACAGCCTTCCACTGAGCATTAAATCAGCTGACTCTTTCGCTGCTTTTAAAACTCATCTTAAAACTTACTTTTACAGAATGGCTTTTCCAATTTTTTTATATATATATATATATATATATATATATATATATATATATGCGTGTGTGTGCATACATGTATATGTATCCACATAAACATGTAAAGGTTTCATTATTTTCATCTTGCATTTTTTCCTATTGTTGCTTATGTTTTGAATATCATTATCTTGGAAAGCACTTGGTGTGTGTTTGCTTGAAAGGTGCTCTATGAATAAACTATAACTATATTATTATTATTATTATTATTATTATTATTATTATAGGATACTGTTAGCACTGCCTTTTCTGGTTGTTGGCTGTGAGGTTCACTCCCTTGATGTGCTCTGTAACTTAGAAAAATGCAAACTTGCAGGGAAAATGGTATCTCCAAAGCAACTGCTGCTTCACATAAATAAAAGCAACATTGCTGGCCAAAAGAGCTCGCTCAACAGGCCCTGATGGCAGCACATTTAACTTAACTGCAGTGATGAAACGCAGAAAATGCCATACATGCTGAATCAACCAGGACTAAATTATCGACTGTCTAAATAGCTTACATGCTGTCAAAGCATCGACACACTCTTTGTGACTCACTACTTCATTAACCTTTACATCTCATTTCATGCAGCCAGTTGTCGTCAGTTCTATTCTTTACTGTTGTCTGGAGTTCAATAATCCTCTCTATACATTCTTTACATTGCCTACTTCTCTTTCATTTTAGTTTACAAATGATTTCACATACGCTATAAGTGTAATATAAATCATTGATGATTGTTCTAATGATAATCCTTATTATTATAAATATGGTTTCACACACTTTGTATCTAAATATTACCACTATTCAAATAGTGTAAACTAAAATGCTAAAGATACGTTCTGAGGATGGATCTCCAGTTGGTGAACAGGCCAATCTTCATTCTACCATTTGTTCAACACCAGCATGACTCCAAATTGCCTGCTCATCATCGAAATTTCAGGAGATCTCAACAGGATCAAATGGCAGGTCGTTAAATGGTCTCTGTGGTCAAGAGAAAAAACTGCAATGACGCCATCAAGGTGACATCGCCCTCTGCTGGCGACCCCGTCATCCTGCAGACTGTGTTTATCCTGCAGCAACATCTGGCATTGAGAACAAGCCACTGACCTAGACCGCAACCCAGGAATAAGCAGAGCCACTCCAGTCTATGGCTGCTAAGGAATCTGTCAGTCAGCAACATTTCAGAGTAAAGCCTCGTCTACTGAAGATCGCATCCATGTGCTCAGTGGCTGAGCTGAGACAGTAAATGAACAGCATAACACGACCAATATGCTGTACCAATATATTTCTAGTTAAATGACTGCACTAATGGAAAATACAAAAAACAGACAAAGCTGCAAGTCTCAGATTGAATTCAAGTTTTTACTCAGAGGAAAAATTGTCCCAGGCAGCTTTATTCCTGAACTCTCTGCAAATCTTCAACTTGGCACAGCAAGCTGCTCGTAAGCAAATCCTGCTTTTCCTGCACCCCCCAAAATTGTTGGCGTAGTTTACTTTACTCTAGATATTTTGCCATTCCTGGCTATATTAAAATCACATCATTTCTAAACACCAAAACATATAGCAGAAATTCTGTGAAAAAAATGTAATGAAAGGAGTCCTGATGAATTACACTGCATGTTTTCTTTCAGGCATATTCCTCATTAAGTTCTGATGTGCAGGAGAAAAGTGCAAGTTTAACTTTGCTTTAAATGTTCACATGCATGGATATTACAAAGTGTGGTGCTGAATGGCCACGCAAACAGGATGCAGAATTATTAAATTAATATTAAACAATGGAAAATCAGCCACGCCTTCATCGTTTGGGCAGTTATCAATGAGTCATATTTAGACTCTCAGGATGCCAAGGTCTGTTCTTGGAAATGTGCAGCCCATCCTAGGAGCGCATTAACGACCGACAGTGACTACGAACTGGTCTTGTATCATGCTCAACATGATTACTCACCGAACCTGTCTGATACGCACATTACTGCAGACATTTCTACAATACATGGGGAAAGTCTACTATAGGTATTCACTAGATACCATTGTTTTTATGTATTCTTTGATCATTCACTGACAAACTTGTTTATCTGTATTGTAACACTATTGTTTGTTTGTATTATTTATTGACACACAAGGAGATATAGGGGTTGGGGGGTTAATGGGTTAAGAAAAGTAAGAAATGTTCTAAGGAATGTTTGTAAGTCTGTTGTAATGGATCTCTTGATATAAATGTATTTCTTTAGTTTAATATTGCCTTAACTTTACAAGGTTTTTCTGCTATATTGCTATATATATATATGCTATATTGTGATTACCTGTCAAAACTCTGCCCATCTTGTACTGTAAGTTTTATATTTTGTTCTCAATAAATCTTGCTAACCTGAGTCTTGCCAGCACCAGAGCACTTCTGTTGCTTTGTATTTCCTAAATGAATCAGATTTACAGACCTTTCTTCACAGCACACATTTCGACTGTCATAGCATGAAAAGCAGAGGTGGAACTAAGACAACACTGTAATGCAGCAGTTAGTGATATTATTAGTTGCAGCCATGTGTGAATACAAGTCAAAATATCCTCTGTGAAAAAGGTCTACTCAACTTTAGTTTCACAATTTACCCCTGGTCATGTAACAGGTCAGGGACTGAGCTTGGTTACCTGTTTGTTCACAACAGGTTTGGCATAAAATGACTCAACTTAGAGTCATCTTAATCAAATTAACATTGACAGCTACAGCAGAGACTCTGAGCTTACCGTAGAGAAGTCGGTTTCATCTGCTGGGCCATTTTCTTCCTCCCCTGCACCAATTACAGTGTCCTCAGACATGATGACTTCCAACTCTGGAGAAATGCACACAACACAATGCAATCAGTCCAATTGCAAATTCTCCAAATATAGGAATCAATAACAGGTGTTTAGACTGAAAGGAACTGAGACTTGTGTATCCACCTTGCAGACACACTGAGGAGTTTGACGGGGTACAATAGTGATATAGCAGCTTGTGTCTGCAGTTGTTATGTACTATTAGAACTTTCCTAAAAGGAAAACTCCCCATGCGGCCTATAGCCATTTGAATGTATTTTAATTAATCATTCTACCATTATAAAAGCAGAAAGCAAATGGTCCATTGATGGCACTGCATAATTATCTGAGATGGGTTAAAGGAATCTATCTTGGAAGGCTTACGTAACATAACTTGATTTATGCTGGAAAAGTCTCTCAAAAAAAGAGAAATTACTCTCAATAAAAAAAAGAAAATCGTTGTGTTTAAGCATCCAATAGAATCTGGATTTAATACTGACGTAATTTTTTCCAAACCATGAAACAACTGATAGCCTGTGTCTGATCGACTATGATGTTACCTGATGCTAGGCCACTCTCAAGTTGTAAATATATCCCCCTCGTTCATAATGACACCCCACTCTCTGTGTGACGCACAGCGCCAACCTTGCCCTTGACCTCTCTTTATTGGACTTGGGTCCAGTACAATTATTCCTGATGAGTGAAAATTGCCGACGGAGGAGTGCTGGAAGTTCACTTAGAGCAGAGAGACTCTGCAGGGCTGACTTCCTGCTCCATTCTCACATCAGCTGGCTTGTGAATGTTTGTTTTAGAGAACCCAGCCTAGCAATGCGACTATTCCTGCTGACATACAGTATAGTGTAGACAGGGTGCACATGAGCTAGAGACTAACACAGAATATATGAATATAAAGGGAAGTGTTGTCAGACTTACATGGCCTGAGGTATCAAAGATATAAACCGGCTCTGTATTTCCTGTTATTTAAACGTCACAATGAATCCCAGTGTCCTTGCATGGATAGATGATTGTACTAATTTCACATTTTAAGAAAAAGTGCTTTCAAAAAACTTTTTTTAATAGAAAAATTGAATCCTAAGAAATTACTAAAAGCTAAATCCTAATTAGAGAGACAGTTAGCACCTAAAAAGCAGAAAGACGCACAGCAATATATCACAACAGGATGTCACAAAAACCTTTGTTAGCACAAATATGGTGAGCAACGCTGCATTTAGCTTTGCGGAGCCATTGCCATTAATCACTAGAGCAGGACTGAATCTGATTTAGCATATTTGTTTAGGAATAAGACTTTGACAAACGTATTGCCCTGTGATGTATGCAAGCGTGGGGAATTAGAATAAACCTGAACTGGGACTGAAATAAATCAGTGTTTGCTCACCTTGAATTGCACTGTTGTGGCTTTGTGAGACTCCATCCACTGCGTCAAGAGTCTTTGGAGTTTCAGTCATCTCATTCTCAACATAAGGTTCACTGGATTCTTCTTTGTTTGTGGAAGGTGGCTCTACTTCCAAGGCATTGATATCTGCACTATCAGAGATTGGAGTGACACCTTGTGATGATGATACATTGGTCCGATTCTCTGACTTCCCTGATTCCTCATCAGGTGACCTCTCGTCTGCCGTCATCTCTGAATTATCCTGTTTGGGCTGCACTTGCACCAACTGCACATCTCCACTCTTTTCAGCTGAGACCACTGCCGATCTATCACTGGTCTCCGTTGACCAACATTCTCCTTCAACTGGGCCAACCACTTCACTTTCTTCTGCAACAGACAGACTGGGTTCAACTATTACCCTACTGGGGCCCTCTGATGCCAAATGCTCAATCCCTGCATTCAGTTCAAAGTCAGTGGCCTCTCCAGTTTTACTTTCATCAACCTTCACCGTTGGAGCGTCCATGCTCTCTGACAACATTGGACCCAACGACAGATCCTTTTTGGAAAGCTCTGGGGCGAGTTTCTCCCCTGTCCCCTCAGGATTCAAAGCCTCCATTGTCTGGAGGCTGGGTGACAGTTGTGATTCAGGCTCGGTGCCAGTCTGGCTGCAATCTGTCATTGTTTCCAACGGGAGCCCTGCGTCCACCGAGCATGCATCGCCTTCACCAGGCTTTGAATCATTTGGTTCCTCCATCTTGAATTCTGTTGAGGACGGTTCTACTATCGTTGCTTGAAACAAGTCATGATCCTCCATACTAGCATTTTCCTGAGTAGGGTGGAAAATTTCTGTTGTGGAGCTTCCGACTGATCGGAAACTGCCATCATCATCACTTGAGAGGCCAGGGCTCATCCCTGAATCATGATCAGCATGTCTGTTACTGGAGCTGGCCATCATTTCAGGTGATCGTTCAGGTGATGGATCAGTCCGTATATCTTCCATGGAGTTACCAGCAGTCTGACAATCAGCTGTGTCGTCAGGTTCATCCACAGGCAAACTGGTACTTTCAATACTGTATCCAGAATGTTCAGCTACGCCTTCACCTTCTAGCGTTTTACCACTCACAGTTCCTTTACAATTCCCAGAATGACAGCCAGTTTCTGGAGTCAAGCCCCGCTGCTGCTCTGTAGCGTAATCCCTACCAGCTGTTTCCTGGTTTTGTTCCAGGTTGTTTATGTCTGGTGGAGGTTTCCCCTCTTGGAGGCCTTCTATCAAGAGACGTGGAACAGCAGATTCAGGCTCCTCGATTACATCACTGCACTCTCCCATCAGTGATGGGTTGGGGAGATCCCCTAGGGTTGATACAGGGTCTGTTAACCCTTCACTCTTTGCCTTCTCTCTGTCTAAAGAGAGTCCTTCACAGAGCTCCTGGCTAAGTTTCGTCGCTTCTTTTCCAACATTCTCTCCTTTCTTCATTTCAGAATCAGAGGTGTCAAATACCTCAGAGCACTCTGACGATGGGGACTGGCCCATGACTGAAGCTTCCCTGTCTCCACTGGGTGTTATTAGATCTGTTGACTCTGAGTTTGTCTCCTCCTCCCTTCTTGTAGCTGAGCTGTCTTCTGCTCCCTGCTCCAGTCTTCCCTTTCCCTTCGTGGCCTCCTGTCCTTCCCGGATCACAGCCTCTCCTCTATCAGTTTCCTCTGCCTGTTTACCACAGCCTGCTGGTGGTAGGATTTCCACAGTGAGGCTCTCCCCTTTTACCTCACTCTGTGCTTCTTCACTCCTGTCACGCAAACTCAAACTCTGGGTGGAAACAACAGGCTGCTCCCTTCCCTCCTCCTCCATTTCCCAGTAATCTCTCCCAGTGTTTGAACTGAGACACACCCAGTCCTCTGGGGGGCCGAGGCCATGCTCCTGGGGACGTGCTTCAGAGGTTGGAGTATTCACAGACAAACTCCAGTCTTTCTCTGCCTTTCCAGTCTCACCATGTCCACAATAAAGACTACTGCTGCTTTCCACTGAGCAGTTTTCTACCCAGCTCCCTCCTGTTGCTGAATCCAGGCACTCCAACGTTGTAGCAGGCTGCTGTAGTCGCTCCAGACAGGTTATCTCTGTTTCTACTCCATCACAACATTCAGCAGCTGTGTGCAGAGAATCAATCTGCAGCTCCAGTACAGAAACTCCCTGCAGAATAAAAAAAAAAGGGAGGAGAATAAACGTTAGTTTTCCCCTCAGAGAAACTAACAGAGTTGCTCTCTCGTTCTTATCAATCGGCAACTCTGTGATTGCATAAGGTGTTCCCACCAGTTATACAAACTAAGCTTGAAGGTTAAAAAAAATGAGGGCAGTGAAAAGACAAACAATCCAACAATGTTCAACAGCAGCAGAGCTCCTGGGTGAACCCAACATGAGCAGAGATAGCGTGCTAAAAGGGCAGGGTGGTGTGACTCACCTTGGCATGGACATGGCATATCAAGTGCAGCAGCTGCTCCACGCTCCTTTGAAGGGTCGGAGGATCGTGGCCGGGGTGGATGATCAGAGTCAGAGTGTGTGTGTTTAGCCTGGGGAGGTGGCAAACTATCCGGGCGTCTGCAGAGACCAGCTGGGGAGTCTCAAATCCTTTGACCGGCTCTGTGTCTGTCTCAGCCCTGCCGTGAAATAAACACTTAGATCATTACGAAGGGTCTGTAGAGTGATTGGCTAACACAGCACAGAACAGAGCTTTTAACAGTGATGTCAGCCGATCCACACTCCTCCTTCTCTTTCGATAATCCGCAATGCATTGCTGGTTTTTTTCCCTACAAGTGGCCATCAGTTAAATGCCGTGGTTGTTAGTCTATTCTAGCAGTTTAGCAGGTAATCAAGCAACCTATTGCGATGCTGTCAAGTAATAAAAGGAGCTAGTAAAAGTTAAAAAGTTCCAGACACTGTGGTCAATCAACCAAAAATGTTTCTTTCCTTTCCAGTAGTAAAACACACCCTGCAATGCCCCACTTGAAGACCACTCCTAGTCCATACGCTTTCTGAGAAAACTTCACTCCCCCCGCTGCGTACGCTCCAAGTGTTGAAGGTAAAAGTATGTGCAGTGTTTTTGTTCATAAAGACTGTGCTGTAAAGAGGAGACACCTCCCAGTCAGGAAGATCTGTTTGCATAATACTGGGTGGATTGCTTTAGCTGCGAGGCCCGGCAGCTGAGGTCACCAGCCAAGCTGCAAGTGACTTCACTTCTCATGAGGGAAATGTAATTACCGACACATAAAGAGGGAGCTGTACGTTGTAAAGCAACTTCAGTGCTTGGTAATGAGCGAGCTCACTAAGTGGTAGTTGTCTTTCAGCTTGTGGCATCTTCATTTTGAGTTAAGTGAACACTATTCTGCAGCAGTTAGGAAGACATAAAAAAGGTCCTTTTCCACTTCAAGCCATGCCTCAGGCCATTTACCAAAAAGCAGTGTTTTCCCCACAGTTTAATGTTTCACTAAAAAGGGATGGGAAGAGTTTGACTTAACTCGTCATTGAGAACAAAAGGCATTATTATGGCTAACACCTCACAACTTCAAACAAAACACATACACCCTCTTGTCATTACAGACAGCACTGATGTGTGTTTGGATTAAAGTAAAGTTACACAGAGTGAGATGTTGTGGAGATGTCCTACAGGTCAGTAGACACAGAAGTTGAAACCAGGTTCTTGTGTTGCAAATTGTTTCCCCATCTCGGGATTCTCTTGGAACAATACTGGCAGCCCACAACTTCTCAATTTGCCCTCAACTATCTGGCTGCAGCTGAAAGTGTTAAGCGAGGCTGCAGTGGGCTTTGTGGTGATGTTCTTTGAATACTTCTATTGTTCCATGAAGTCAACAGACAAACAAGGTTGCCCTAAAAGGCCTGGAGGAAACAAACCAACTGCCCTCTGATAAACTGACAGGGTAATGTTTGCAAAGGGGGCAATGTTCACTTAAAGTCGGAGCTAGTATCTGTCCAACACTGTGGATATGAAGTTTTAATATATTTTTCTTTGCTCTTATGTTGTATTGTTTGTGATTTATGCTCAAACTGCAAAGCACTGCATTGCAAAACATTCCCATTAGTATACAATTAAAATAGCCTTTGATTGTCATTACAAGATGTGCTAAGTGATTACTTTGCGAGGAGCTCATGGAGGCGTTCGTGTCCCCGCAGGACTGCAATGGCGGAGGGGGTGTGGCCTTGTCTGTTGGCCAATCGCAGGGCCTCTCTCGATCCAGGCTGCTTCAGCCAGAAGTGCGTAACCCGAAAAAGACCTCGGCGTGCAGAGAAATGCAGCAGAGTCTCCTGAGGATTAAGGTCTGAGGAAGAGACAGAGGAAGAGAAATACATAAATAAATACAAAAAGTGCAGAAAGAATCAAACAAGCAAACAAAAAAGAAAGAAACTGAGAAAGACGGAAGAGTGCAGCAGTCCAGGCAGCCAATTTGTGGTGCGGTAGCTGACATACCATCGCTTGCTGTACCTTGGCAACACACTACAGTGCCATCTAATTAAACCAGTACAGGGTCCACAGTGACCCAGTAAACAACTGACCTTTATACATTTACAGACTGATAAAACCACTCTGTCTCTGTCTGTCTTCAACAATGGATCAACACACATATTTGGAAGCTAATTAATGCCAACATGCCAACTGACTAGTATTTTTTAAATTGGCCATTTCTGTGCACGATATTACAGAATATGTCAAGTGTTGGCGTTTCTGTAATATAAAACTTGTATTTCAGTCATTGTGTAAAAGCTTCTGAAACAGCAGCTAATATGTGGTAATAAAACCATCACGGCAGCCACAACAACAATGATGCATGTGACTAAATCAAACTACACCATTTCATTTGAGCAACACCAAGGGCACCTGACACCCATTTGCAATTAAAATCTATTATTGGGGCCCATATATCAATCGCACTCCTAATAACACCATCAAACACTAAAACCCTCCTCATCCACACATCAACAAAGACATAAATGGAGATTCATGAACATACAGATCTTTGAAGGAGAAAAAAAAAAACGTAAGTTGAAACAATACACAACTGTACATGTTAGGGGATTGAAAATGGTGTGGTGTTTGAGAAATCTCCACTTCAGCATCCAGATGTCTTGTAATGCAGAGTCAGTACTCTGCACACAGAATGCTAAGGTTTATCAAACCAGCTGGTCTGTGGTTATTTATAACAGCAGGAACTACAGGGGTGAGAAAGATAAAACGTCTACGATAGTGTTGCTGAGTCCAGATTTTTCTGGACAGAGTGTTGCTTCACTGTTATTAGGAGGAATGTGTTTTACTCTTTAGCTTTCATTTGTCAATGCCAGTGAGCAGACGACTTGTTTCCTGCAGTGTCCATATACAAAACCAGATATTTATTTGAGCAAACAGGGAAAATAAACAAAACAAGCTGTTCTAAAAGTTGCTCCCCTGTGATTTGTTCTAGGACCTTTTAACTGTGCCTTGTGCAGATTTCAACAGTATTATAAAATCCAGAAGACAAAAAAACTGCAACAGACCAGCAAACGGGGCAGAAAATACATTTTATGCTCCGTTATCAGCGCCACAATAAGCATTAGTCAACATTTACAATGCTGGTTGTATCTGCTGATGAGAGGTTTCACTCCATTAAACACAGGCCGGTCTGAACCAGCCTGCCCTGATGAATCTCAAGCTAATTGGTCAAATTTAATGGTCCACTTGGCCGAGCTGGGCCAGACTGGAATGTGAGATGCCAAACAGCAGCAGGAAATGCTTTGCTGCTGGGTTTGATGGCGGTTCCTCAAAACTGGCTGCCATAACATCCACATTTTGTACTGTCGGCTGGGATGTACATTTACTGCAGTACATGAATCACCAACATGAAGTGGCTCCACAGTGTGCTGGGTCACGATGAGCCACCAAAACAAGTTCACTGCTCCTTGACAGAGATCCAAGGAGAGTAGCTGGCTACTAGTTAGCTTCACTAGCTATGCAATTGTTTTTTGTCACTTCTTGTCCAGTTGACAATATTATACTATATTATGACAAAATAAGGTCCTCAAAAACAGATTTTCCTTATCAGTTAATCTGTCTATTATTTTTTGGGATTCGTTTATTTTTTATTTTATCTTAAAAATATAAAAAAACAGAAAAAATGTAAAGTTTCCTGAGCCCAAAGTAAAGTACTTCTGTCCAACCAACAGACCAAAACCAGTCCAAAGATATTTAAGTTAAACAATCCTTAAAAGCTGACTGCAAATAAGGATAAATAAAGTTGAGGAGATTTTACCATATGTATTTGTTAAGGCAGCTGACCATAATAAGTAATATACTGAAATGGAACTGATGGTACAAACCGCAGGCTACAGATCATTTGACACTGAATGTTGCTACCTGTTCAACACCAGTGAATTAGGTGGGTGATGTGCCATAGCCAGCCAAATGGCTGGCTATGGTGAGATCGGTGACTGCTGCGTGTCCACAGCGTGAAGGATGACTGAGATAAACCACCGTCACCTCCACCTATAGTCTGCTGCTATCCATCATCATCTGACAGATCTGATAAATGGAGAGAGAGCTGCACTCCTCTTCCCTCCCCGCAGTTTGCCGCAGCTGAGCGTCTTGTGTTGAAGAGGTGACATATTGTGAAGCAGAGCCTATTAGAGCGCACATCACTCACCACAGCACGAAGCCGCCTTCCACATCAACAACATGACAACTGACTTCAATGCAAAGGAGTGTAAGTGTGAGTGTGTGTGTGTCCATCTGTAAAAAGCCACAACACTTTTCACAACAGTAACAAGTAGATCTTATCTAATCGGCAGGGAGGTCATTACTGAAGATTTGATTGGATGGACTTTTCTTTTCAGGCTCCAAACCAATAATGAATTTAACATTTAAAGGAGTGTGTGGACTTTCAATTTCCACTATTCACTAACTGAGTCTTCATTTTTCAAGTCCAAGTTAAACTATAAGCTATTATCTTAACAATAGCCAGAGGCAGAGGCCGCACTCTAACAACTCCCCAAAGTCTTGTTTATGCTGCTTCACAGAGAGCAATTACCCCTCTGAGTTTATAATCCACATCAGCTCATTTGGCTTCCTTAACTGATTAAAGTCATCAGATTCAATGAGAAAATTGGCACTTTGATTTTAATAAAAACGTATGTTTGTTTGTACCGACAGATATTTCTCACAGTCCAAACTGCCATTTGGCCGGGCTGCAGCGCAGAGATAATCTGCTCTGTTTGATCTTGATTTTAATATTTACCAGTCAGATAAAAGTCCAGATAGAGATGTGTTTTCATGTTCAAGTCTTTCAGTTAATACAAGCTCCGAACTAAACACCCCACTGACATCAGCCTTCTAGTTTTAATTGCAGAGACATGTGTCTGGTCTCAATTATTTTCACTGAGTGTCAAGCAGTGCTTAATATAAGATTACAAGAAAATATATTATTCAGTCATTTTCAGGTAAAGACATCTCTTTGGCCTCAGGTAGCTTGTCACAACTAATACACAGTTGATCAAATACATGATTACTCATTAAAATACTGTAGAAAATAAACATAGCTTAAGCCTTAATGTCATAAATTGCGCACATAATGTAGGTGTGTTGACACACATTAGATATGAGTGTAGCTTTTTGGATGATTCTGGTTGTTTGGATAAGAATAAGTTGACCCAATGAGTTTTCAAAAATCTACTAAAGTCTACTAAAAGCCCAGGTTGTAGGCCACATTAGACAAGCTGTAATTACTGTGGTGGCACCTTATAACTAAACTCTAATGTGTGTAGGATTTTATTTTCAAGTGCCTTTGCCAAGAAATAGTAATTCTAGCAAACCGACCAGGAACTGCTAAAGACCGACTTCTATTAAATGATGCATTCCTTCTAATTACAAGGAAGAAATCACGGAGTTTGATGATTTAAATCATTAGCTAGTAAGTAATCCTTCTGTGTTGAATTAGCTTCTCCAAACACAGCACATTCACATCCAGACTCTGGAGGTCAGACAAAAGCAGTACCTTAATGTGCTTTTGTTTTTTGGTTTTTTTTTTATCAAAGCCGGCGTCATAACCAATTTCAGACTGATGCTTTGAGACTGAATAACTGCCACCTTCACACAGACTACCTTGATCTGTTGGAAGGCACGACTGCCGACCGTGATTAAGCCAAACATCAGTACTCCCGCCGTCAGTGTACAGCGTGTTCAGTTCCACTCTGCTACTGCAGTAGCGGCAGCGGTGCTTGACAGCGCATCACATAAATCTGCTGCCAGCTTTGTCTATAAAAAGGTGGAAGTTCAACAAGAGTCACTTCTACTAATTAGCAGTAGGAAACACACAGCAATTCACACACATAGACACATGTAAACAGTATGTTGCATGCCAACATGCACTCCTGTGCACCAATCAGTAACAATGTCTTGCTGCTTCGACCAGTAACTGTAGTGTCCCTTTTGAGTGAACTGTTTTGAAAATACGGCAACATAACGCTGAGCAATCAATCTTCTTAGTTTCATTATTATCTAGTCAACACTGAAAGATACTTCATGTGTCACATAGACAAACAGAGGTGCTATGTGTGTCATTATGTGCTGCACAACTATATTTTGTCAGCATGTTCCTGAATCAGCGTAGAGACATCTGTCTGACTTTTGCACATTTTACTGTGTGAGGAAATTGCATGTTACAGACAGTCCCACTGCCCTCCAGCCTCACCAGTGCTGTTGGTTAGTTTGTTCCCCAATAGGCTCCATCCTGGAGGCAGCACGAGGTGGTGGAGGGCCAGCGCCAGGCTCTCATCCAGACGTTCACACTCCTGCAGGGGAATCTGGCACTCATCCAGCAGCAGCGCCCCGTCGAGGCCATCAGCCCGGCCCGCCGTGCTCACCTGTGTGGAGGGTGATTACAAAGATGAGTCAAGTTTTACAGAGGAGGTGCTGAGGCTTAGTCTTCTGGAAGCACTCGCTTTAAGACGCTCAGCATAAGAGTATTAACCAAATGCCTAAAACGCAAGATGTAAATGTAGGAGGACACATTCACATGCATGTAGAAGTATGAAGCTCCATTGGGGCTGTGCTGTGTTGACAAAAACAAAAATCATATGCAGATTAAAAAACTGAAAAAAATGTTCCATTAGAGGCTTTAAGTCTTTAAGTTTAAGTGCTCAAGACAGTTACAATATCTTGTCCTCCTCCATGGCAAAGAAAATTCTATATTAAATTTCTATGGGATGATACATTGTGCTGAAAAGAATTCATTAACTGAATACCAAGGACTGTGAGACATCAAGCCTCGTCAGGGAAGAAACAATAACATGGCAATCTTTTGTCTTACTGTCACTTTGCCCACATTGCTGTATCACTTGTAACCAATGGTAACCACTTTTCTCCTCTTCTGTGACGAGCCTCAGTTTTTATGGTGATTTTAGCACTCACTTAGAAATGGAAATTACTCATCTAGTCGCTCACCAGAAACTGGGCCATGTCAAAAGCCAAATCCTGGACAAAGCTGAATCGATGTTCGGCCAATGGAGCCACGTGACCCAGGCGGGGCTTTAGCTCCTCTGGGAAACCTCGGCTGACTGAACATAAGGTGACCACCACCACCTCGCAGCAGTCATGAGCTACAAGATGATACAAGGAGGGACACAGAAAGAAAGTTTAAAAAGCAAGAAGGAGACGGGAGAAAGAGGAGGAGGAGGTAACAGAGGACAAAAAAATAGGTTATATTCTATATTATCTATCGTCTGTCTGCGTATATGACCAAATCCAATGTGTAAAATGTGCCTTTTATAAAGTTGAAAAAGTGTTTCGGGCAAGAAATTTGCTATGTCCCTAATTTGTAAGCATTGACTGTTGTTAGCTAGTTGCGGCTAGCAAGGTGACTTTAGCAACTTTACGGTCATAGCAACAACACGAAAGTCATGGGAAGTATAACAATAACCATTAAGGCAAAATAAAATAGTAAATGTAATAGTAAATAAAATAACTGCAGTATTAAATGTGCGACAGTTGTGACCTGTGAAAATTAGTAAGCAAACGCGCAGAGAAGCTAAGTAGATACTAAACAGACTGGATGCTAGCAAGTTACATACCATGCTAGTGGTGCTAAATCTGACAGGATTCACCCAATAAACCTTTTTCACCCATTGTTCTAAGTGAACCTCTGTTATGGTTACGTTTTCTTGGTCCTGGTAAGTGCAAAAGGGTCGAACTTATCTAGTACCATCATGTGGTTTATGCATTTTTTTATTTATTTTGTAGATAGGCTACATGTTGTAACTGCTACTTGTGTCATCTGGTGGAGCCTAATTGGGTGACCATAATATGTTAACATCCCTCCCTCCAGGTAAACATTCACACTCTGCGTCAACCACTTCAGATTATATACTAGACAGAAATTTATCTATGAGCAATTTTCTAAAAGATTTTGAATGTGTGTGAAGTGTGAGATGTGCTTTGAAAGACCAAATTTGTTGGCATAAATTTAGTGTTTCAGGCCGATTTATCCTGTGTGAAATAATCACAACAACACAAAAAAAGACAATTTAACAAAGACTACAATCAATATTTTGTCATTAGACATCACAAAGACAATAAGGTTCAACAAGAACCAATAATTAAAAATAATCTGCTATAATACAGAACAGATGTGCACTGTTGACTTAAATCATATCTAATTAACACCAATAAATCTGAATATTACGTTACTTAACGAACCTTGTGTTTCAATTTATCTCACTAATACATATTCAGCAGTCACAAATCATACTTGACCTGCAAACAAATTAACAATGCAACATGTTATCAGTTAAATTACTTTTTATGCTAATGAGTTTTCAGTTGTCATAACAAAAAGAATGAACAGAGGACTGTAGTCCACACACACATGGCCAATGTCAAAACACAACTAACAGGGAATAAAAGGCTCTGCATGGCTGCCTTGTAAATGTATGCAGTGCTGACATGCCTGCTTCTAATTTTCAGAGCACTAGCCTTCTGCATTCATTTACTAACTCCACAAATGCCAAGTCACACGCGGTGGATGCAGCACTCCAGCTACCGGAGCTGACCCTCGATAGCGCCCTCTGCACCTGGAACCAGATTTGCACCATATCAGTCCCATTTATTTAGCACACCTCTTTTTATTGACCTTGTGTCAGTGTTGTTTTTCACTAGAAAACATAGCCAGCTGGTCACTTGGCAGCTGTACTTAAATATTAAAAGCAGGAAATGCCTTGCTCAAGGGTACCGCAATCCAAGCCAAAGTACTGATTCAGCCATTTTCCCAGGCCACCTGCGAATTCCATCCTGCGACCTTCTGCTTGGTCACAGGGCCAGTCCTACGGAGAGCTCTGTGTGCACTGATGGAGGATAAAGTGAAGCGGAGCTAATCTGTTAGCAGAGAGTTAAACCTCCTCCGACGCCCCATCAGACGACTGTAATTCAGCCGAGCTCTTAACAAGATAACACAGTTTAGCATGTTCCGCATTTTATTTTCCAGTCTGGAACACAGAGACTTGAGGAAAACAATGAGATCAACAATCTCTTTGTTTGTCATGTCTTTCCCAAGAGTTTGCTACCATCCATGTTTATTATAGGGTCACAAGTATCCTGTATTGTTACCACCTATTTTCTGTGTACAGTGACCTTTGTCCCTTGATTTCAGTGTTGCTCAGTCTCCTCACATGAAGTGTCTTTTCTAACACTTTCTGTTTTTCAGACTTTAGCGCTGGCTGAATACGTTCAATTTAGCAAGTAGATAAAGTGGGAAGTGCTCCACGAGGAGTGATGAATGAACCAGGCTCTAGAAAAAGTCAAATGAGGTGATTTCTCTCTCTCCAAATCACAACATTAGTTTAAAAACGAGGACAGTGGTGGCGGATGATTAATCATTTATTACTTCGACTTTCTTCCACAGCTATAATAACTCCTGACTGTCCCATACTTTCTGTGTGACATGAGGGCAAACTAACACTACCCCCTCCCCTACAGTTATTGCTTTGAAACTTTGTGTTTCATTTCGGCATACCTTAGCACCCATTAATGTTACTTTTGGGCAACCTGACTGCTTTTCATCATTTCTACTTTGCATTTTATTTTGCATTGAATTCTTTGATCATATTTTGACTATCTTGTGTGTTTGTGGCCTAAAACATAAAAGACCGAATGGTGCTACAGTCACAGAACCTTCATTTCAGTTTGTTTTTATTTACCAACACCAATCTGGGTAATCTAAAGGGTATCTGCAACAAGAACTGTGCTATCAGTTAACACAGACAAACATGATAGCAGTTAAAAATAGATTTAATATGTATTTAATACTGTAGGTGGAGCTGCCTTCCCACTGGTCCATGAGAGGTAACAGGGGAGCGGCATAGTGGGTGGGGTGGCTCACCGGGACACATTGCCTGCAAGGTGTCATGGCTGCTCCTAAGGGTGCTCGTCAGGTGCCTCTGTGTGCTGCCAGCAAACAGCAGGAAGTAAGCCACACCCTCCTCGTTGGCAGCCAGCTCTTCATCAGCGAGCTGCACTGTGATAACACACCGC
>JAVQJL010031939.1:0-26865 GCA_036024295.1 Nannoperca obscura | reverse complement strand
CCCCCCCCCCCCCCCCGCCCCCCCCCCCCCCCCGGAGGCGCCACAGTGTTGGGTCCTCATGGTAGAGACTCCTCTAAGACTTGCCTGCGCTGGCCACAAACGGGGCCGAGCCGAACAGGTCCTCTGGTGGGGGGGGCTTGGCAGCGGAGGCAGCGGGCTGCAGACGGTCCGTTTCCAGGCTGGCTGTTCTCTCCGCTGGCTTTTCTGCATGCAGGAGGTCACAGAGGAGAAGATACTTAGATCATCTCTGCACACTGCTTTATATGTGCAATATAAAGTGAAACTACAAAGCATTCAGAGACAGAACACCTCAACATCCACACAACACAACGTCTGCATCGGGTCACGCAGCACAGTACACAAACTGTGTCTCAGTCCACGTTCTTCCGGACTTACACTTGCTGTTTGTGCGTCCACACTGACAAGTCTAACAAAATGCTGTGGAAAGCCCTCAATGGTCGCTCGCCATGGTGGTTAAACACTTGGCTACAGTAAAACTGAACAGACGTCCAGTGAACAAACAAGCCGACGTTGCACAGAGGCCGTGTTCCAACAACATCCTGTCAAAGTTCTCCCACTGGGCAAGAACATGGTGTACGAACGGAAGAATCCGAGTTGAGACACAGGAGCAGTGACACATGATGAACATGCATTTAAAAAGTAAAACAAGAACCGCTTCTGTTACATTTCGTTGTAATCGGATACATCTTTGAGATTTAAATACGGACAAACAGTGAAGACACTGAGGGGGTCACTTGCTTGCTCTGAGCATGTCAAACTCCCGGTCGATCAGCTCCTCCTCCGTCAACTTGGAGAAGTTGTCCTCTCCGAAAGGGTTCCAGCCCGACATGTCGGGGGGGTTACTGACTGTGCTGCTGCAGCTGTGAGAGGGCGGCGTGATCCCTTCTGAAGCCAGCAGAGGAATCCTACTGTGGAGGCAGCACAACAGTTTTGTTGTTCACAAAGTTCACAACACAGGTGAGAACAGACTTCTGCACATTACATAAACTTATAATATATTCATTTGATCTTTTACTAAACTGGAAAATAAGCAAACATTATGTGGAGATAGTAGTTAAGAGAGAGAGTTTCTCTTTGTTCTCCAGTTGAAAGTCTGAGAGAGATGCTGAATGACAGACACCATTTGTTCAGGACACTAAAGTCTGACATCAACAAACACTATTTTCCCATAAAAAGAAAGATAAGTCACTGGTCTACCTGTAGAGAGTACAGCATGTACATTTATATTAGATTTTAATTTGATACAATAGTGTTTGTGTAGGTATACAAAGTGATTTCAATCTGAGCAGAGGGATAGAAATAACAAAAACTCAAGTGACTTTGTGATTTGGTGAAATAAGAAGACAAGAACACGTCCGACAATATGATAAATCCAGGGGACACTACCTGGGGTTAGTGTACGAGGGATCCACAGGCGATGGGCCCCCCAGCTGGCCAGGAACAGCTGCAGCATTGGGCGTGGTCGCGTTATAGGAACCCAGCGGGATCTGGAACTCATGAGGGGAGGACATGTAGGGGAGAGGCTGCTGAGCGGGGTGGTGCTGCTGCGGGTGGTGCTGCTGCTGCTGCTGGACAAAAGCCTGTTGGTACTGGTGCAGCTGTTAGGGAAGGAAGAGAGGGAGAAGAGGGGGAAGGGAATGAGGGACGGACCTTTGATTTCATGGCGCACAATGACGGCAACAAGATGATGAAATGTGGTTAGAAACCAGTTCTGGATTTGGAAAGCTGGGGACACGGTGGAGGGGAGGGGTGGAGGAATGAGAGTCAAACAGCACGTAGGACACCCAACTGAACAAATGAACCGCCGCCTCAAACACCGGCCGACAGTTTTAAAGCTGCATTCTTTGATTTTATTTGGCCACTTATGAGCAGAAAAAGCCCCTAACAGGCCGACTGATAAATAATCTTAACATAAAATGTGTCTATTTACACATCCAGCAGAAGAAGAGCAAGATTAGCATTAGTTTGGAAACTCCTTAGCTGCTAAATGTTGCACTTTCTTCTGCAGATAAAACATTTTTTCCCCTGATGGATCTGCATCTAACGTATCCCCCTCTTCAAAGAGGCTCCTTCTCCATCAGAGAATTCCCAGAGATCAATAATCCACATGTGCAGCAGGACTGTTCAGGGACTGAAGCTCACAAACTCAACAGAGCAGAGCAGAGAGATTTTTAAGTGAATTCCCTGAAGAGTCCAAACTTAATGAGGGTTTTTGCTCTTATTTAATGCTTGGAACCAGGTTTCTTCTCGCTCCTCCATCTCTTTTTACAAACCATGTGTCAAGCACTTGTGTGCTTTTAAAACACTGTACGAGTAAAGTTGGTCTGATGTCATTACACCATATTATAATGTTGCAGTCACTTAGCAGAGCGTCCTCGCCACAATAAGGAGAAGGTCTGAGATCACAGCAGAAAGGCTGCTTGGAAACATTTAGCAGGTATCTTGGGAATAAGAACAGTGATTGTGAGAGGTGCTCTCTTCCCCTGCCTGTGAACTGCTTCATATGTCAGGACGCAACACAGAGGAAACTGCTCGATTTCACCCTCTGTTCGATCCCCTCGTGGCTTCCCTCGGACCAGATTGCCTCTGAAATAAAACAGATGGTACGCGTTCGCTGGGAAACAGACTAAAAATTGCGCCGCCCTAACAGTACGCATTTGGAGGACCTGTGTTTGTGTGTTTGATTCAGTAGCTGCGTAAATACTCGTTTTCTGGATATTTGGACCGAGTCAGTAGGAAGTTTGAGCGTCTGCTTCCAATGATGCTTGGCACAGACACGAAGCGATCCGACTGAACAGGACTGGCTGCCAGTGTTTTGGAACAGAGAGAGCAATTTTAGGGCATTGCGACATTAAATGAAATGTTCGGCTCCGTGTTGTTTCATGCTGCGCCTCCATGTGTTTCGCTGTCATTTGCTCAAACTATTTACTGCAGTTTTGGATCAAATCTTCTGCTCTGAAATGATGTCATGATTTTGAGATAGAAGTATGCTCGAAAGCTTAAACGCAAACAAAAGCAACTTTCATCTCAGACGTCTGAGTGAACTCACCATGGCTGCGTACTGAGCCTGGGCCTGGGCCTGGACCTGAGCAACCTGCTGCTGGTACATGGGCTGCATCATCATGTGCTGCTGCTGCTGGAGCAGGGCCTGCTGCTGCTGCTGCTGCTGCTGCTGCTGCTGGAGCTGGAGGGATTGCTGCACAGCCTGTTGATACTGAGGGGGTGGAAGAGGTTCAAAATCTGAACTTCCTCTTGGTGACAAGTCCAGACTTTAACAACGATGTGTTGTGTGTTTGTCAGTGTGGTGGATGTACCTGGAGGTACTGGAGTTGCTGTGCATGTTGCTGCCCCGCTTGTTGTTGTTGGTGGTGATGATGTTGTTGCTGTTGTAGCTGCTGTAAACGCAGGTCGCCAGGCTGTAGCTGCTGCAGGACTCGGTGCTGCTGACTGCTGGGCTGGGGCTGCACGGATGTTTGACCCGAGCCGGGGGTGGGAGCTGAGAGGACAGGTATGGATCGATGGATGATTTATTACTTAGGACACCAACACAAGTAAACTGTATAACTGAAAGCCTGATAAATGCTTCCAGCTGAAAGAAATGTGGTCGAGTCCATTCAAAGTAACATTTTGTAGTTGGTGAAATCTTGAAAGTTGGGTTTTACTGCAGTACTTTGCATTTTCAGTCATCTTGAAAAGAGAATACCATCACACCAGCATTCAACTGGATGAATGTACAAGGGATACTTGTACAATACTTGAAAATATCACATCCCAAACTTTGTTATTAAAGGTTTTGACACCTGTAAATAGCAGAATGATACATCTTGGATCTGGTTTGTCACGAGTGCCCACATCTTTAAACATTTACATGCTCATAGTGTGTCTTCATGTGGCAAAAACAGGTCTAGTATTCTGAATGTATAGATTTCCTTCTCCTTTTAAGAACATACCTTCAAGATGACGACAACTTAGAAATACAGATAGAAAACGCCAATCTTCAACAAACCTTTCTGCCCGTTGCTGACGGGTGCTGAAGGCACGCTCATCTTGGCGGGGGTGACGGTGTTGGCGAGGGGCAGGACGTTGCTGTTTGCCGCTTTCGGCCTCTGTCTGGGAGCTATCGATGTTTCCGTTGGGCCCACAGACTCGGTTATCCTGCAGAGCGGAGACAGGAAGTGGCATTCTAATTTATTATTTTTCATTAGGCTGAAGAAAATACAAGTGATTCTTTAAAGCACATAAATAAAAAGCAATCTATCAGTGATCCATCAGTACCAGTGCTTGTTTGTGTGTAATAAGATAACCGTCAGTAAGCTGTACCTGGCTTTCGTCATGCTTTTCCTCACAGCGACCTCGCTAGCCGTTAGAGGCTCTGGAAGCGACGAGGGGATGGGAGAGTTCTGGAAAAAGGAGGATTGTGTTGTTGATAAAAAATGACTGCAGAGGCTAAAACCACACCGACTGCTTCATTCCGGTGACTTACAAAGAGATTTGGCACGGGACAGTCCTTTCCAGATAATTTGAAGGCAAAGTAGGACACTTGGTAAATGTCTGGTCTCTTCTCCAGGTCTGGTTCGAGCATATATCCTGGAAAAGACAAGAGAGGTCATTTTATACAGCATGATTATTTATAGTGGTTAACGTGCATCTTCTCTCTTTGGCCACTTGGTGGAGCTGCAGGTCAAATCATTTAAAAAAAACAAAAAAAGGAAGAGCCACTGCAGGATGCATTTAGGGAAGTGAAATAACTTGAAAACAAACAAGGCTGCCATGACAGACAGACGGAGACTGGTTCAAACAGGATAACAACAAAAACAAAGAACTGGAAACTGCAGCTAAGCAACACTGTGGGTGCAAATTACAAATCAAGCTAATGATAAAAATGTGCCTGCTGCATTGTGAGTAATTGTGTTAGTGACTATACTACTTGTTTACCGTCATTATCCTTATAGAAAGTCCCCAGGTGGTAATGAATTATTAACACACATTCTGACATGGTGAATCCACGTAAAGTCACAGAACTTACTGATTAAACAGTGCAACCTGAAGGAGAATTTGGAGTTATCGGGAACGATAAAGGTTCCGTCACATATGGCAACTTGACTCTCCCCAAATGGAAGCGCGAAGAAACACAGCTTGTACAACAAGCATCCAAGTGCCTGTGGAGGAAACAGAAAGTCTTAAAAAAAACACAACTGAACCCAGCAACTTTGTTTTTTAATGCCGATGCAACACGATACACCAGGTTATTGCTGCGTGTTGCACCATACACTTTGTCATTACCTGTCTTTGAGCATTTAGAACCCTTTCTATGTAAAACAAATTAATAAATCTACATAATGGATATACTGACAACGTGAGAGACTGCAGGAAGAAAAGAGAGAAATGGAAAAAAGTAAATGACAAAAACCCAGTTTTTAGGTCTGTTAACATGTTCATCTGTTGGTTTTATATGTGTTTATGTCGATATAGACTTCAAGTACAGCAGGAAGTGAAGCCCTCATCCTGGCACTGTTAGGTTGCTTAGCAGAGAATTAATGTTCCTTATTTCAGGCCCAGAGTCTGCTCCCCTGGCAATATGGCCGTCCAAACAAATCCACATGCAACAGTGCCGTGGTCCCAAATCATATATTCAGATGGCGCTATTTCTGGCTGCGGCATCTTTTGGTTGATGATGCAGTCGCAGATGAAAGAGACTTAGGAATTAGCCCCAGCGTTTAGGGAATTTTTTTTTTTAAGCGCTCTCTCTGGAGACAGATATTCTTCACAGTTCTCCAGCTAATCCAGTCTGATACTCCACTCCTAATCGGAGTCAGACAGCATCTCCGCCAACAACCCCACAACGCGTGGATAAATGCACATGGCAAAAACAAAAGCAGTTTCAAACACGTGGCAGGAAGTGAGAATGCAGGTGGTAGTCCACAGGAAGTCAGTGTTGAGGCCTACTTAAAGCTTCTGTTCATCTGTCTGCCAATGTACACGCATATATAATTACCATTAATGAGAGGAAGGTTCATTACAATAAACATGAAAAGACGGGTTTCAGTAGCTGGCAGGTGGAATACACCAAAAAACTGGAACAGCTGAATCAAATCCAAGCAAAGTCTTTACACGCTGGCTGCTTTAACTCCCTGGGTTTCAGTGCATCATTTTACACCACTCCTCAAAATGGCTGCTGTCCAAGCCCTTGTTCCTGCCTCGCCACCTTGCACCTCTTTAAACAGCCAAGGGCTATTTCACACGAGCTTCCACAGGTCCTCAACTGGGCCTAATTATCTCAAACGGAGGGAAAATAGAAGAGGACAGGCAGCAGGGAGGGAGGACGAGGACGAGGCGGAGTCCTGGCTTTGTTGTGAATGATGTTGCTTAATGTTTTATGAAGGAAAAACGCTTTTGGAGAGCTGGTAAAGGCAAACAGCCCGGGGTGAGCCTGGAGAGAGAGAGAGGCAGAGAGAAAGACAGACAGACAGAGAGAGACAGAGATAGAGAGACAGAGAAGAGGAACCTGTCGGGGCAGAGTGACGCCCAGAATACTGCCTGGACAAACCAGCCCTGGAGGGAAAAAAACCCCCCACAAAAACACAACACACACACACACACACACACACACACATACACACACGGACCGTACCCATATATCAGCCTTAGTGGTGATGGCTTTCCCTGCGTACAAGTTAATCATCTCCGGCGCCCGATATGAAAGGGTCGTGTACCTGTGAGATACAACAACAGGAGGCAGTCAGTGGCAGGTCAATGTTAAAATGAGTGAGCACACGAGGTGGGAAGGACTCTGAACAAGTACTGCACAGTTCTGAGACGCTGGTTCCTCTTTTAATGCTACTTTATACGTCTGCTTCACCACATTTTAAAAAGGGAAATATTGTATTTTGTACTATAGTGCTTTGTTTGCCAGTTATAATTACTTGTAATGTTATTTTAAAAACAAAACATGAGATACACTTTGGTATGTGTATAAATCAAACTACTCCAGAATATATGAGAGTTTAAGAGAGTTCAGCTCCCCCTCAACCAGCTCCAACATTAAAATGCATACATGGTAATCATTAAGATTGATCCTGATTTATGTTTACAGAAACAAGTTGACAATGACATATCATCACTTATAAGTTAATAATGCAACTGTGTTTAACAGCTTTAGAGCAACATTAGCATTCTTTTGGCGTCGTGTTTTTGGCCACCTGGTGAGTGTGAGACCATTATTCCCTCTCTCTTTTGGCTCCATTGTTGGTCTCCACCAACTCCTGAGGGAAATATCTGGGTCTTTAGCTGCTAAATGTTCCACTATGTTCTCCAGCTAGCCGCTAACTGTGTCTGCCTGCCGTTTGGTGCTGAGCAGCTCGTGGGGATTTTAAAGCTCTTGAGCCAGAAAACAGCTGCCTGCTGCAGTCAAAACAGTAACAATGCAGCCAAACAGCTAAACAATGAGCTGAAAGTCACTATAAAGCTGCAGATTCAGGAGATGATTCTGTGTCGCGTCATCAGTATGAGCGACCCCCTTCACATTGTTTTCATGTTGGATGTGATAAACTAATACTATAAATATATCGATATAGCTGCTTTAATATGAATCCAATAATACATTTTTTACATATTTTTACATTTTGGTATCTTACAATCTTAAGTACAGGTTCTGAGTATTTCTTTCACCACTGCTGAGCACTTTTCTTTACTGAGCCTGAGTGCTTCTGTTTACTGATGCACAATAAAATAAAAAAAGACCGGAATCTGCCAGTAAAGTCTGCTCGCCTAGTTCACCATTCAGTGTTTGTTTTTCATCATTCTAATAATGAGCAAAGCAGCTTTGCAGTTTGGAATAAATCCAGCCGAGTTCTGAAAATACAAGGAGTCATCGCAGTGCAGAGGTCTGCAGGTTTCTGTTTGACCAGAGTCATATACTGCCGATAAGCAGCACACACGGCACTTTATTGCCGCTGTAAACGTGGAAAAGTTAACAGGACTGCTGTGATTTGACACTACACAAATAGAATACGCACACCAACACTGCACAAAGTGCAGGGAAGGCACCACGTTCACCACCTCACCATACACCCTCATCTGCAACAGATCAACAGCGGTGTGATGGTTTGCAGTAGCGTGTCAATTTCTGGTTTACTTGCATGGAGTTATGCGAGTGTGTGCTGGTACAGCTCTACGTTTGGAAAACAGCTGTTCTAATCTGCTCCCAGCGTGACTTGCAGCAGTATTCTGACGGCCTAACAGTGGCATGAGTAGCCATCATAAGACTACACTGTTGAGGTAAAGGTAACACCTTTCCCTCATATAGATTTCATTTCTCTAAAATGCTTTAGCTCTCACATTAGAACAGTCTAGCTTGTTGCCTCACTCGTTTTTTATTACTTGCTGGGAACGTTGCTCCATAACTCTGCTACAACGTCAATAACATTACCAGGAATTTCCATCCCACAAACCATGCTATAACAATCTTGAGACACTAGTTTGACCAGTCAGTGCTATCTCAGTAGCAGGGCCTTTTGTGGAGCAGGATCTGTAACTGTGCATGCTCCTGCAGGGGAAATGCAGGTAGTTCCTGTGGTGCAAAAGCCCCTTGAATGCTGGGGTTTTTTGGCAATGGTTTTGCATGACAGTGTCAACTTTAACAAGTAAAACAATATTGTTCCAGCAGCCAGAACGTAGAAGTAGCAGGTAAATATTATGTGACATGTCTTTCACTGACGAAACATACTTCTTGATCTCGTCCTCCACGGCGGTCACTCCATCTTTATGTGGCAGCAAAACCTTGTGGGTGGCACTGCCGAAGTCACACAGCACATAATTTCCCTGGTCGTTTAGCAGGATGTTTTCAACCTGGTGAAGGAACAGACTGGGGTTTTAGACATTTTAATGAATAAAGAAACATAAGGAACATTAGCACTAATGACAACTCAACACCAACAACGACAGAGTACATATGCAGTGACAGATGCAGGGGAAGGTCTTGACTGGCTGATTTGAACACAGTGTAACTGATCATCCAATAACAGAGCTGCCACCCCAGAACTGTCGGACCTGCATGTGCAATCCAACCCACACCACCCACAGATGCAAACACGTTGGTCTAAAAGTTGAAAGTGTTACAGCTGCAGGTTTTCATTTTATTTGTTTGTTTTATATTTTACACTTTAAGTTGAGTCAAGTTCTTCATGTGTAGAAAGTCTGGACATGACCAAAAAGCTCCTTCCCAGCGGACAATCTGCATCCTGTATAATTTAGCTAAAGATAGACAGTAGTTGTGATTGAGACGCCTCAAAATCACATTAGCTGCGACTCTGAAATAGTTTGTGAGAGACAGATGAACAACCAAACAACTCTAGCAGAAGCTCATCCACAATTACATTTTAATGAGCATTTGACAATTAGTGGATAAAGTCGCTGGCAAAACCTACAAATCCCACACACAACACTGATTAAACACACAGTGGTGGAGTAGTGAGACCAGCCCTCATTACAGTACTTCTGCCTCAGGAGTCTGGTCATAGCTGTTGTGTGGACGGGAAGACAGAAGGCAAATTTCAACAACACATCGGTCTGAAAATGAGTCTCTCTTATTTGAATGTTATCAGATCGATTTTTAGATGATGCTTTTATTTTAGGGCCACAGTTGAGAGATTTCAAGCCTGAGTGACAACGTAAAAAGAGCAAAGACTGGTATGAGTACATTACAGAGACGGGGTTCGTACAGAGTCAAATTCAAGAACTTAACAAGAACTTTCAAGGTACCTTAAGCACAAAATGTCCAGACTCTCAAAGCCTTCATCCTCACATCTAAATTGTTACTATAAATACCAAAAGACAACAAACAACTACATCAACAGGATTGTTTTATTTGAAATACTGAAAGCTTTCTGATGATGAAACACCAGATTATGTTAAAAATTATTATATTTGAATTCAAGCATATTCCGAACCTTAATTTAAACTGTTAAAATGAAGTATTTTCCAAACTTTTAAGACTTTGTACGAACCCTGTAGAAAGAAATGAAGGCAGGTGGAGGAAAGATGACAAACAAGCAGCAAAGAAAGAGACAGATGAGTCTGGCTGAGATGTAAAGTGTAAAAAGTGCACATGGGGAAATAGAAATAAAAAAAGATTTCAAACTGTCCAAAAGGAAACTGAGCTAATGGAAGCAACACAGTGTCTCAATACTGTTGACAGCTCAGGGTTAAGAGGCTGTTTTCTGCAGTCTCACTTCCCCTGGCAATGCGTGACTGGGCCTCCGTGGTCTTTTGTGTCCCTGCGATGTTATGTAAGCCATGTAGGCTGAACAGATAGACACAGACAGCGAACAGAGGACGGGCCTGTGGAGCTGAAGGGACCGCACTGTTTAGAGGCTTGTCCAACTGGACAGAGTACAGCCGCCCAGTGATGGGGCACTGAGGAGAGCTCAACCAGGGTGGGAAATTTCCACCCACAAGCCAGTTAGTGAGGAATTTCAAGATGTACCAGCTACGGCAGGCTGTACAAAGAGTACGATTGGTCCTCTATCATGAAGAGGTGGAGGAGAAGGGTAGGGGGGTATCGGACGAGAGGAAGGAGAGGAAATAAGAGAATACGCTGGCAAAGGAAGTGGGGGAGTGCAAGAGGAAGAAGAGGAGTGAGAATGAGCAGTGAAGTGAAACCAGTGCTCTTTCTTCTGCTGACCAAGCACACTTACATCCCTTAAGTTTAGAAAGCTCCTCCACAAACACATTTAATAAATAACTGTTGTGCTTGTTCTTGGTTATCTTTTACAGATTCTCCTTCTGCTTCCAGGAACATTAGTTTTTCCTTTTTCCAGACCTTTCAGACCTACAGGTTGTTAACTACAGTGAATGTAGAAACTAGATAGCTACCATTCAGCCAGCAGGTTGGGTTTTACTTTACTGGTGTTTTTAAGCTAGGGCACTGTTTTTGAGTTAGTGCCCAAGCAATGCAGCAACCAATAGTGACTTTAAGTCATGTGGCAAGGACACTTTCCAAATATTCAGCTTCTAAAAAGGTGAAGATTTGAGGACTTTCAATGTTAAATCTCTGTAAGTTGGAAATCTTTTGTTGGTCAGATAAAAGATGTCACCTTGGGCTGTGGGAAAGTGTGATGGCATTAATAATAATGAAAATAATCATTAATTTCATCTAAGCAGTAGATGAATGTGTCCTACTGCTGGGAAAGAGGAAGGAGGAGGAGGAGGAGGAGGAGGTGGTGCCCTCTTCACCTTGAGATCTCTGTGGATGATGGGCGTCTTGCACTGGTGCAGGCGGGCCACGGCCTCGCAGGTGTCACAGAAGATGTTGAGGACCTCGGCCTCACTGAAGCCCACATTCAAGCGCTGGTTCATCTGCTTCACCACCTGACCCGCTGCAGGAGAGGAGGAAGGACAGCGTCAGCACATGTTCTTGGAGTACATGCTAGTATATTCTGCTTTTTGCTCACACTCAGAATAATGTTTCAAGGACGAGAACATGTGTGTCTGCCACCAGACGGCCATGAACAGGATCAATGTTTCAATCTATTTCCAAGCCCACTAAATAATAAATAGGTCACCGTGTAAAGGCTTCATCTGACAAACCGATGATTCTCAGAAATCAAAGTAATGTTTGCATGTAAACGTGTCCAATGAGGGTAAAACCGCTCAAAATACCCTTTTCAACACCCGAGCTGAGCCAGCGAGCTGCCACGATCAATAGAGAGGCCACACAAAGGACACAGGCAGCAACAAAGCTTTAACACATAGACCTCAGAAAATACTAAAACACACACTTTTAGACACTAAATTTAGATAGTTGGTGACTGCTGGGATGTATTGATTACACACTGTTCACAGTATAAAGCTGGCTTTTTATGGCAGACATTGCTGCAATTGTCCCACAAAAATGGTGATTAATACTACAGAGTATGATCTGAAAAATGAAAAGATCTGAAGCTTTTTGATATAAAATAAGGGGAACATGGGGGTCATATCATGTTAAACAGAGAGGCTGTACCTTTACAGTATTCCATGAGGATCAGGACCTCCCAGACACTGTCCGACACCGCATTGATTGTGGAGTCCAGGTAGCCGACAATGTTCTTATGGCCCGACAGCTCCTTCTACATACGAGAGGAGAAGATGGAACTGATCAGGACAGAAAGACAGCAAAGTTTTCAAGAAGAAATGAAGATCCTACTAAATGTGGAAGCTGAGCATCTCCAGAATTTCATTAAGAACAAAAATCACAAGGTAGCTATAGAGGCGATTACAGAGGATAAATGTGGATTGTGAACACACAAGTGCTGATGAGTATTCATGTTTGGACTTGTGTGGTGTTTCACCAGTGGGACGCTGCTACTTAATGAACATTTAAAATGAAGCATGAAATCTGTCTTCAAGTCTCCTTCATGTTAAATAAATTACAGAGAAACAGATTACGTTGCCTAAAGTTGCAGACATTTGGATCACATTTGTTAAGAAAACTCAATTTAAACTCCACCACCAAAAATGTGTCACTTTGAACAACACAAACTAAAATTCGGCCTCATAAACCAGCTACTTGTGAGTCCATATGACATTTCTTTATGCCTCCTGGTTTTACTACATATGACCAAAGAGAAAACAAACTGCCAGTGATTGTTTCCCCAGAGAACGAGTCCCAAAACACCCAGCCGACAAGCTACTGTGTGTGGCACCAACGCCTTTTGTATTCTTTCATGTTCCTACACCACGCTGATCGCTTAACCCCAGTAATCTTTCTTAACTTGATTCATACGGAGGACTAAAGCATCCCAGTGTTTTTGTTTGTTGATTGGTTGCTAAATGCCAGCTTGAGAAGATAGACTGCTGTGTGTTGTGGAAACAGACACACCTAAGGCAACGTCCCAACAGGCCGGGACTGTGTCAGTGTTTAAGGTCGGCTGTGTGTGTGGGTGAGTATTACACAGCTGATGAGGCAATGAATAGAAACACAAAGCTGGCCAAACAGCTCAGAGTGAGCTGTGCCCTGACACACTGGGGTCAAACGTTCAAGACCAAACATCTGCTATTGTCCAAGTCGTATGTGGCTGTTATATGTGAAAAGATGAGAATATTTGACTTTAAATGACATGAAACACTTTGAATAATGTGCTGTAACCCTGCGAGTGCCATGCAAGTGTTTGTCAACAGACGAGGTGCACTGAACCGGTCTCGCCCAGCCCACAGCCAAAAGCCTTTTGCTCTTGCCAGACTGGAAATGCAGGAAAACAGGATGGGCAAGAACGGTGGAGTGAAGCTACTTATGTGCTTTTTGAGGGCACGTGTCCCATTTGAAACACAAATTATGTGCTTAAATTAAAATACCTGAAATCTGAGAATGCCTTCGTGAAATTTTCAGATAATGAGCACAGTGTCTTCAAGTGCAAATTAACCCCTCTGTGCACAAAAGTGAGAGAAATCTGTTGCAGCCGGGGAAGGAGCGAAAGTAAATGCACTTACAACAGAACAGTGGAATGTAATGGTGTGGAGATCAGCAAAGTATGAGCTCATACTTTAATTTTCACCTCTGATGAGCTGTGTTCAATTCACAACTCAGTGTTTCCTTTTCAGTAAAAGCTTCTAATTGATAATGATTACAACCTTCAGCTGCACAATTAAGCACAAGCAATAATATATCTGCATTTGCTGCTGCACGATCTGTGCAAATCAAAACTAATGTGCGATGAAATTAAGTTCTCACAAATAAAGACAAGCAGGAAGACTTGAGAGATAACGTCTCGAAGTGTTGCAACCAATCACTCTCACCATGATGGTGATCTCTCTCTTGTAGACGTTCAGGTCCGGGACGTTGTTGACATACATCCGCTTGAGAGCGCAGCGGACGCCGCTGTGTGTACGAGCCAGAAACACCACGGAGAAGCCTCCTGGAAAAACACAAGGTGACAAGTCAGCATACGGAAGTCTTTTTCACACCAGAAGTATCTCATGTAATGATTATGGTTATCAGTGTTCACACAGAGGTACATAATGTGTAAATACTGCTCATTGATCATCAAGAAGAAATTAGGCACAAGACTTGATTCTCCCTTACATGAAAAATACACTTTGTAATTGTTGCCATCATGTAGGAACATAAGCTGAAGACACTGTAAGGTTAATAAGGGAACTGGGACTCATCACGGACATCAGTGGGCACGGGCACAAGCAGCTGAGCATCCCCTATTAAAATTTATAAAAGGAGGCTTAAGAGAATAAAATAATAACAAAATTCAAACTTAAAAGATTGAAGTTAAATAATAAAAGTAAAACCCTGTGTTCTAAAATATAAAAAAGTGGTAAGTATGTGGATATGTAAATACATAAAAGCTGGAGCTATTTGTTTTATAATACAGCAGGTGACATATGAAGCTGAAGGTGCACTGAGTGAGTGGATCTCTGGTGTCGGAGCAGACTGTTGACAGAGACTAGGTGTTTAGCTGGGGGCCAGTAGCTGTTGTCACTGTCCGGTGTGCCTCTCTGGGTGAATGGACACTGGCCCCAGTCTCATTAGGACGGGTTGACTGAGTCACTGAGTGGTGGGCTTCAAAGTCCACTTTCCGAGAAAGACAGGATCAACAATAGCGTGCTTGTTGCCTAACAAGTTACCTTAGGTCAGCTTCAAAACAGTGGACTTGGATTGTGAATGAGCAGAAGGGAGGGGGGGGGTGTAAAGTGACCAGGGAGCACGAAGGCTTTCATCAACACTACGCTTAAACTGATATTAGAGATGTTAATGATTAATCATTAAATCGGTTAATTGCCGTTAAGAATTGAACTGATGAAAAATGTATTAAACGTGCGAGCATTACAATGCAAAAGAGGACAATGCTCAAAGGAAGTGTTGCTACACCGTGTTAAAATACAATCTTACACCAGCTGAAAGGTCAGCAGCGGCTGCAGCGCAAGTGGAAACATGAACTTTGTCCCCCCAAAAACCTATCAGGCCTCTAGAAGAGGCTGTAGTAGTGACTCAGAGGCTTTGATTAATGGTGGAAAAGGACATGATGCCTATAAACAGGGTGGACAGAGAGGGATGTCATGAGCTACTGAACTGCATTGCTGTAGCCTCCCCTTGAGGTGCAATTATACCTGCGTTGAAAAGTGGTTCATTAAAATGAATGTGTTAATGTGCTGCTATAATTGTTTAAATGAAAGTCAAACTTAGAAAAAGACATGCGTTTTGTATCTTAACGATCATTCATTAATAACCAATTATTGGTTAACGTGTTCAATATTTTTGTGAGGACGGTGCAACTTAAAGTACAATGATTCATTGTGGTTAAACCTGTGTGCGGACAGTAAACACAAGATGGAGGAAAGACAAAGCTCACATAAACAAACTGAAGCTGAGTGTTTACTTAAATGTAATGAGTTACTGTAGCAGATATTATGGGATTAAAGGGGGGGCCTGAAGCCATTCTGCAGCACAGAGGAATGAACAAGCAGCTAATAAGACAAAAGAAGAAGAAGACAACAGACAACCTGCTAGAGCAGAGCTGCGGCTGATAATAAAGCACGGCAGAGCACCGATAGTGTAAAAGAGAAACTACCATGAACCCCTGACAATGTGACGGTGCATTCTGACTGGGACTGGTTAAGTCTATTCTGCCTCATTTCAAAAACCTCTGTGGATCAGTGGCATCAAAACATCACCCAGATCTTAGATTAGCACTTCCATTATTGGCAGCCAGGAGGTCGGGGGTTAGCTGCATACAGACAAGTGATTAAACACGAGGACAAACTGCTGAAGAGACAACAAAACAAGCAGCTTTTAAAACAGTATGCTGACGCTGCTGAAATGGGTAACATACACAGAATGGCATCAAATATCCACTGCAAATGAATGCGGGAACAGGGATGTGTCTTATAATAACCTGAAATATCTAAAAATCTAATTTAAAATAATAAAAAGATATGTGCTGCATGTATGAATGGAGCTACCCAGCAGCTGAATCTCCAAAAAAAGATAAAAGTGAGAGACCTGCTGCCAAGACAAAGTACAAGAGCCAAAGTTGTTTACGCCTGCTGGATGCTGTTCATCGATTTGCCCTGTGTGCTAAGGTTAGCCTGACGGTCACTCCAAACTGCAGGCCGGCCCTAAATTGATTTCCTGTAACGAGGCAGTTGAGTGCAGAGCCATCCAGAGACTTGGGGGAGTGGGAGTAAACTTTACACAGACAATTGAATCATATGACAGTCTTGTGAAAGAGCTACTTTTAAAATGGCAGGATGCACTCCTTTGCGTAGACTTTCTGCAAGCTGAAACCCAATCATGTGTGATGAGTCTGCTTTACGACCCGGCGGTGAGTCATCTCGTGCAAATCTCCAGCTTTATGCACTGCTTTGACACCAAGATGTAGGATGAAGTCGTAGTAAAGATCAAACTTAAAAAGATGTGGGGGTTGCACGGGCCGGAGGACAGATTTTACAAGGCAAAATCCATTTGCTCAGGCAAAAGGCCAAGAGGCTGAAAAGAGCCAGCTGTAAGCATGCATGACCAAAATGCTATGGACAGCTAAAGGTTAGCTCAAATACAGAAAACTGAACAAACTGGAGAGCTACATTTAACATCCTAACAACCAGATTTAGTCCCACATATTACCTTAAACTAGAGAAAACCTGGAGGTAATCTGCTCCTCTCTTGTCTCTGACCAATCTTCAAGGTGCTCCAGCTGCAAGCATCTTGTTATGGTCGACAATAAACTACAAAACTCAGTTGTGAGAGTCGCTGACAGCTCACAACAAGGTCCCATCCTTGACAATGCTTTGTGAGATTCCCTGACACCAGCTGTTACCTGTCTGTCATTAGAAACCCACTATTTCACAGGTCCCGGCAGCCGGCGTTGAGCTCCAGGAGGGGAGGTTAAAAGAAGGTGGAGGCCTCAGCTCGGGCCATCCTACCAAACACTTCATGTCTGCCTGCTCTGGGACAGACTGGGGCCATATGCTCCAGGATCAGGTTCTCACTAAATCACCACCCTGGGGCTTTTGTTGCCTCCCATGATCATGCCAGCCACAGAAGTGGTACGCTATTGAGTGTATTATTCTCCCGAGTGGCTCTGGAATGATGTGTTTTGGAGGGGCCTTGTGCCCAGCATACCAACTTCCTGGACAAATAAGGGACCAGTAAATGACACAGAAGAGCCCTCACTGTACTGGAGACAACAACAAAGCTGTCTGTGACTGACTGCCACCGGCTACACACATGGAAAAGCTAACATGCTACGTCAAACAATGAACTGGAGTGAGGAGAAATGCAACCGTCATGAGTACAGGAGATGCTAAAACGACATCAATGACTTGTGAAAATGTATAAACAAAGTCAACAAAAAACTAAGAGGAGACTTCTTACAACTCCTGGTAGCAAAGTGAACAGGCGCCGGAGGGTGAACTGTGATAACTAATGATTATGCTTAATGGAGGCGTTCTACTTAATTATTGGCAAGATCCAATAAGGTCAGGCTGCAACAACCAGATCCATTTCTAATGTTTTTTAGTGAACGGTAAAAACAACAGCCAACTTCTATGAGGGAACCCTTTAACTAAACAATTATGTACTTTATCTAGAAATTAGTGGAAAGTCCATCATTTGAGTTTTATTCTTCGTAAATATCAACTTAATTATTTTCTCAAAGAGGCTGAATCTCTTTTTAAACAGAGTTTTTTTCCCATATTTTATAAATGATCTGCCCTCTCGTGTCCTCACATCTCTTCAGCAATCTTTAACTCATTAAAGTAAAATGATTTCACAATGACACGCGTTTTGCTAACTGATGTCCGTGCAAACCAAAAGATGAAGGTAGACTGATGATACATCGCAGCAGGTTTCTGGTGCATGGAAGCGTAACTGAATCCTCTCCGTGTGTTAAAGCATCACTGTACCATTACTCGTCACATCTCACGGTTATTGTACCTCCCCTCCGGCTCATCTGTTAGCTGGCTGCACTGTGGAGAGGGGATGGAAGCACTCCTCTCTTTCTCCCCCCCTCCTTAAGGACGTGGTCAGTTGTCAGTGATAGTTGGGAGGAAAACCCTGAATCCATCAGGCCAAGAAGAAAGGAGGGGGGTGCTGACATTAAAGCCTGGTGCTGAGAAAGGGCTGTAATTACTGGAGAATTTTCCCCGGCCCTGCATCCAGCACTAGGGACCCTGACATCACTGCACAGCCTGACTAACTAGGACAGTCAGGCAGCCCACATGACGGCATGTTAAAGCAGATCTCAACAGCCTTTGCAAAACAGCAACTCAGCGAGCCTTGTGATATAGGCAATAAAAGAACACTTCAGAAGTGGTAAGGGTGTCTCAAAGAGGGAGGATTAGAGGATTTAGACTGACGCAGCCAACAGAGAGGATACGTTTATGGTTTCTGCTCAGGCACAGATGTTCTTCCTCTGAAGCATGATGTCATGTGTGATAACAGACCTCTCTCTCTCTCTCTCCCTCTGCCGATTACACTCATTCTACCCACAGCTTTATACTTAAGTTAGCATGACATCTTAGCTTGTTTTCGTTAACCATTTTTAATAAAACTAAGAATGTAGTTCACTTTAAAGTTCCTCTTTCAGCTGTAGAGCTGAGGCTTAGGTATTTCCTCATGGAGGCCCTGATCCCCCAACATGAACCCACAACACTTCCCCTGCAAGTCTTCACAGTTAAGAGATAAGAGTAACTAGCTCGAATGCCTTGAATCGGTCTGTGGTTGCACTATGCTACAAAAGTGGTAATCTGAAGATGTAAAGCTCTTATGTGAATGATGGCACTGAAATGAATACTTGAGCATGTTTTGCATGTTCTCCCCATGCTCACTAGGGGTCCTCCATATGATACATATAACCACCATACAAAAAACATGCAGAAGATTGCTCTTGAATGCCCTGCCCTTCCCCAGCCTCTCCTCAAGTGTGTGTCATTTCATAAGAATAAAAACTTGTTAAGGGATGCCCTTTCTTTAAAAGAACACAAACTCTAAAAAGCTGTCAGTTTGTCCACTGAACCTCAAATGAATCGGGTGAAATACTTAATTAGCGGCATTCCTAAAAAAGATACCAATTCATTTAAAAACTGGCTATCTTGGGCTACAGTGACAACAGAGCAGACTTAGATTCAGGAACATTACACATATTTAATATGACAACCTGGAGTAACTTGTGTTTCCGATCATTTCCGATTAAGGCTAACCTGAGAATTGTTAATACCCTGATTATGTGAAGAAACCAATGATAACAGTAGTAAACTCTCTCTTGCAATAAATGTGGGAAATGGATATCCATTAACCGACTTCAAGGTCTTTGCCAGTTCGCCATGCTCTTGCTAATTACCAAAAATGACTTTTTGATCCCCAGCGCTTTAGCAAATCCTTTGAGATCTGGTATTATACAGACTAATGCGGGAAGGACTTGTTCTTTGGCCATTTGGTAACTGAAACTAGAGTTACAACAAGCCTGCATAACTTAAAGTAAAGCCACAAACATGCTGCATACTAGGAATCAAGATGAAGGTTAGGATGCCTTGTTTTTATCTGCAGACCATCCACCCTGAGATTTCTCCGGGCACCAACAGAGATGTCAGTTTGCAAACATCGAGTCCTTGTAACCCACTTAAAGCCACCTACTATCTGTTAAGAACACTGCTCAATCTGTTTTCTCTAGAGTCCTCAAAAGTTACAGCGTGGCGACACTCAGAAAAGCATCACCGGCAGAGGTTGTCGGCCTAAAAATAGACAAGTGCTTGGTTTTAGCGAGCAGTCGAGAGATTCTGCGCTGTGTGAGCTTCTTCCTGACAGGACACCACACCACCATGTCATCTTTTCTTGACCTTTTGGAGGAGGAAATCCTGCTTTGGATTTCTTTGAACCAGATCTTTGAAGGGACAAAGTCTAAAGTCAGAGCAATTATTTGTGTAATTATTTTACATGTCTAAGAGATACCGTTGCACTCTGCTTAAATCACACGTGTTCACAAATGCTGTGAAAATGCTAGCAACACTGTCACTTACGTTCCCTCTTCCAGTCAAGTATGCACGGCCACAGCAAGGAGATAACCAAGGTTATTGCAGGGCGGATATTTTTAAACGTTTGGAGGTGAGGGTGGCACTCCGCCAAAACACAGAGGAGACAGAAGGATGCTGCAAGCTACACTGGACGCAGATGAATGAAAGGTGCATTCAGAGGGGGAAACTGTTGAAAACCTCAACCCGGCAGATTTCCAACATCTGGGAGTGTGACTTGTTCATAAGCAGCAGGAGCATGCTAATTGAATTTTAATGTAACACAGACATTTGACTTTAACTTCAAAGACTCCATGTATCTTAAAATATGGATCCAGATTTGCTTGTCAGTTATATAATTCAGGGGGAACCCCAGGCAGAGAAGGGTTCATGAACTGTCAGTAACTCATGAAGCTCTGCTAAAAGAGGATCTTTTCTTGTAAAGACACTTTGTATTTAGAACATCTTCTAATTAAAAGGTTTCAAGTTGAATCTCGGTTTCTCTTCTTCAATACTTACAGGAACATCTCCTCTATATTCAGCACCACACTGCTCTTCCTCACAATGGAGAGGTCACTTTCAGCTGGCAAGTGACTTTTACATCTGCTTAGTACCAGTGCAGAGTTTAAGCATGACAGCATTGCATGAGCAAACCCAGACACTCCATTTCTTTTCTATCATGAGGTAATGTCCAAAATACGTGCCGTTTGTCCCGAGCGTGGCACTTCACATTTCCCTGTGGAGTTTTTGACCTCTGGTGGTGATACAGAGTTGTGCTGGTGCAGTTCACACTCATGCCCATGGTTTCACACTAACCCACTGATCTACACGTGGCTGTTACACGCCACGAAATGCAGCAATGCCCCCGACAAAGGCAGGAAGGGGAAAGACCGCAAACTAGTAAACATAGATGTAAATAATGCTGGATTAAAAAAAAAAAAATTATGATCAGGCTTTGCAAAGGTTTTATGAGAAAGGAAATGCATTCAACACGTTTGCTAGAGCTACAAGAAATACCCAGCATGCATTCTGGTGAGAAGCAAACATGACTATTGTTTGTCTACTGCACCTATAAGAAAGGGTTTATTCATTAGGGAGATTTGCACAATTCATGGAAATCTTTGCCCACATAAAAGACAAGTTTGATCACTAACTGTCATCAAGATGACGAATCTGACCATTTGTTATACCCTGTGCTACAAACACATTTCAGTAAGTACCAAATAAATATTGAGGTTTGATACCCAGTCTTGGATTGTGTATATGTTAAGGTTTTAGCCTGGTTTGGTCAGACGTCACCAACAACTGCAGGATTCGTCCTCTGTGACTCATAATTATCCAAAGTTTAATGGAAATCCAGCAAATGATTTCTGAGATACTGAATCATCAAAACTATCTCCCACTAGATCAGGAATGAATGAATGTCACCAACACGATGTTAGAATGTGTTAGAACACACACATACACACACAAAGTGATAATGTTTTTAAGTGTGTTTGTTTACATAAGCATGACTGTCACCAACACATGAGAAAGTCGGTCACTCGTGCTGCTTTAGGCTACTCAACTCAAGACCCCCCACGACTGCATCATTCCAACAAGAAAGGTTTCAAAGCCGTATCCCACTGCTCTGGTGTGGTGATCTTAAATGGCCTTAAAATGACAATCATTTTATGCATCACAATTATTTCTACAAGTAGTCATAGAGACAGGCCTGGTCAAATCTACAAAACCACCCTGTGTGAAAGCACACAGAACCACACGCAAAGCCTCTGCAGCAGCAGTCAAGGAAATATTGACTATTAAGCAAAGAAAAAGCCAAAAGAAGAACTTTGAGTAACGCCCAGTCAGCTTTGTTTTAACCTCCATAAATCACCCGTCTCCCCAAAACACACACCTCAACTCCAGTTTGGAGAGAAGTGCAAACACCACTGCAGACACGAAACTGTCAACCTGGACAACAACGCCCCCCCGTCCTCCTTCCTTCACTTCAGCTTATGTGTAAAACACAGGATCTTTGACTGCAAAATCAATCAATCCAAGTTCCAAGCACTTCAAAAAGACAGAAGCAATGAAGTATGTGAAGAAGTCTTTCTAAGAAGCAAGTCCATAAAAGGTGATCTGAGGAGGTGCAGCGTTTTTTCATCCTGGGCCTAGTGAGCTGGAAGGTTCTGGCAGTCAGCTCTCATACGTCTTACCTCAACAGTGTTTACAACTGAACCGACAGACACAAGTGGCTGTGCTTTAGAGGCTTTGTGATGATATTGGGAGAGAGACGGAGGTGCTGCTGGATGAAAAGGATACAGGAGGGTAAAAACAGAACAACAACAGGGTCAGTTGTGAGAAAGAGAAGTGTGACTTTGAAAATGTAGGTTGAAAAAGGTTGAAAAACAACACGCACTTTGGGCAGTCACCTCTACCTTTCCCTTAGTCTCATCACAGGAACATAAAAACTGTCGGGTCATAATTGAAAAGGCTGCCAGACTGCAATAAACACAATTGTAACTTTGACAATGTGAGACTGCAATCAAGCAAATTGAATGGGCAGACTAGTGGTATAAAATGTGAAAATGGAAATCTAGTCACAGAAAAAACATGACACCCTGAAGCAACAATAAATCTTGTATAAAATTATATTATATTTATAATTTCATATTCGAGCGTACAATCACAAATCCCATCATCAGCCATCAGAGCCAGACAGCCGTAAGACAAGCTTTTCCCTTCAGAGATTATTTGATTTGATTATGACAGATGGATGCCTGTTAATAACAAGATTAGAAGTATAAAATATGTAAATGTTTTTCAGATCCCATATACCCTGCGGCAGGCCAGAGTGACATGTTGGCACCAACTTGTTTACAGTGGCCACAGTCTCAGGCATTAAGAGTGAGGCGCTCATTCATCACTTCTGACTCGCCATCCAATAGAGTTCCGTCATGGAGTCAAGTGAACTCACATAAGCCGAGGATCAATTTCCACCCTGTACTTAGTCTTTCCGGAAAGCCGACCTCGACTACGAGCAGACGAGGAAACACGTTTTTTTATTTTTGTCCATGAGTCATGAAAGCTTATCCACACTAGGCCTGAGCAACATATTAACATTTCCAATTTATTTTTTACCACATATATCATCCAGCTCCTGGTTATCAGAATATTCATTTCATGTTGACTTTGAATGGTAGCAAACTGTCCACTCCGTTACAGACTTAGAAGACTACAGTCCAATTCATATAATAGTAAGGGACTGATAATACCCGGATTAGTGCTCTAGCAATACATACATTTCTAACCCATCTTTATTCTCAGACAAACCTCTGAACCAAGTCCACTTAAAGATGAGGAGTTTCTCACAAACACTCACCTGCAACGTTGTCAGTACAACCAAATTATTTATTTCATAAAATTACAGGCAATGTGGCATCCTGATGCAATGCTGTAATGGATTTGAATTTCTCATTATTCTGTGTTAGCTGTTTAAAGGCCACTAAAGTGAGTCTTCTGTGCATTTGCCAATTCACTGATCAAAGATGTAAAACCATCAGTGAATGTGCACTGAAGCAAAATGTTGTAGTGGACAAATCAATGACCCTCTGTGTGGCGTCTCCATATGACCCAAGCTCCCTCCCACATCTGGCCTGACGCCCTCCTCAGACCGGCTGATGATGAATTGGTTGGAAATTATTCATTTGCACTTTCACTAAAAAAGGAGAGGGACGGCAGCACAGAGAGGCAGATACAGAAGGCCTCAATGAGCCAGCACAAAGGCAGCGATACCCATCACGGGACCAAGTGCTGCGTCGTACCAGCATTCTTTCTAGGGTGCTAGAATAAGACAACAAAGGCACACAATGTGCCTATTCATCACCAGTACAGTATGCTAATAATGTAGATGGGATGCATTCTCAGCACCCTCCCCTGGCAGAGAGGGAGGATCAAACAGGTCACTATCAAAAAGGAAAGCTCTGGCCTGCGCTGCAATGATTCATGAAATCTCTCGAGTCATAAGGAAGACAGGGAAAGCAAACGGACCTTCTTGTTTCAATCAAATGACTGATTGTTTTGTTCATGCAACGGGCTTAAAGTGTCAAATAGTACTTTCACTGGAGATGTATCATGAGGATATTGTGTTAGTGCTTCACAAAGCTCAGTTGTCCACAGAAAGTATTACACAAGACTAAAACTCGAGATCAAACTCAAGGTGGCACTAGAGGAAAGGTCACGGGATCATCGAAGTCAGTATAGTTCGTCCTCTGGAGATCATTTGTCTCTACACCAAAGAGGACCCAAGTGGTAGGCGAGATATATACTGATATAGATCAATATATCTATATATTGAAGTCACTGAACTTAGCTCAACGCAATGTGAAGTCATCCAGCAAGGCACTGGCCAATCAAAAATAAGCAAGAAGACGCTGAATAAAGTATAAAATGATTACCACTCCAAACACTTTCCCAAGTTGTAAAATCTTGTCTTGTCTCGTTTTAACGCACAGTAAAGATAGTGTCCTCCGTCGTCATCGTAAAAACACCAAATGAGGTAATATGGTGTTCCATCACTCGTTCTCAGAATAATAGTTGTTATTAATACCACGATAATGAATCAACCATATCAGTCGACCCCAAGCCGGCTGCTTTTCATGTTCTCTGAACTGTGCCAGACCCTAAAAGGCAACAGATATCTACAGCATATTTACTTAACATTTGGCTTTAGCTTTACCGGATTCTCTGCAATGAAAGCAAACACTGCTTAAGAACTTCACAACAAAGAGCTTATCAAATGTACTTCACCGTTTCAGCGTGTTACATGATGTGTGTAAGCGCATTGGTAAACGCGATGTGTGCAGAAGCCAAAGGCCTGCTTGGTGAATGTATGGCGTCTGTCCAGATCACAAGGTGAAAAAGCCACATGTTCACTGTGAACACAGCAACTGTCTGCATGGAAACCATGTTTGCGTTCCTCCTGTTTACATGATCTGTGGCGTGTCATGGTCGGGGAGTCCCATCGACCGAGGCTGAAGGTCTTACACGGTGGCATTATTAAACCAAGATTTTGCTGACAGAAAGCAAACGGGGAAAATTTGTGTGAAGTCAGCGTGTTTAGAGAAAAATGTCTTTGTTTGTGGCAGTCATGTGTCACTTCAAATGCAGAGACGATACTCAGAGGACCAGTCAGCTGAGAGTCGAGCTTGTTCTGAAGCGTTCTACAGTAAAGTTAACATGAAGCAGGAAAAACACAGGGAACCACCAGGAGGTCTGCACATCTCTGCTGCCTCGAGGATGGAGGTGACCCTAATTCGATGAGGCAGTGATGAATTATAACCTTGCTATTACGTAATTGTAAATTGGCAAAAGAAGTAAAACCACTGAACCAAGGTCGTCCTGTTAATTAGAAAGAAGCAGTAATATTTCAACATGAACTGTTTGCCATGTACCTACAGTGATAGGCAGGTACAGCAGTCGTGTAACGGCTGTGGTCTGGTGAATAAATTAGTGACATAAAGGCTATTATGCAGTTTAAGCTGACAACAAGACATGTTCCAGAGGCAGTTATCTGTCGTGCTGAGCGCCTGTTCAGTTTAAATAATCCGGCTGCAGGTACAGGGAGATCACTTTGTCCGCCTTCACACTGTGACTTTAAGCAAACCCAGGAAGGTATATTCACAAGAAAAGTCCGTTTTCTCTGGAAAAAAGAAAGATGACCTATACACAGCAGGGACGTGACTAATAAACAACATATTGTCCTTGAGAGCACCGTCTTTGTCTTTAAACGTTGTTTGTCCTTTGTCCTTTGTCATTGAACAAAGGGTGAGGGGAAACACAATCAACAGGTCCGCCATTGTCATTAGGAGATGTGACAAGATGACAGTTGTTTCTATTACTTTTCAATGCAGTACAGCACAAACGTACCCCCCCCCACAATGATCAGAAAGTTGAATCAACATCTCTCTACAGCAGCTCCAACAAAAGCGTATTCTAACCTCCATGACGGGAGGATTTATGTTGTATATGACCGCATTAGTTATAGCTAGGCGTACCTAATAAACTGGCTACTGATGTGGATATGTAGTGGTAATGTCGAAGCACAGGATCCCGACTTCTGACAGAAATTATTAAATAAATAGGTATCTGGTATGCTGAAAGAAATTACTCTACATTTGTAATGGTTTTTGTGTAGCTACCAAACTTTCAAAAGCAAGAAAATAAACTTCCACGCCCTCAGAAGGAACCGTAAATGTTAAGAGTTCGTGGATAAGATGACATGCTCACAGATGCATCCTGTTCCTACATGTCACTTCAGTGTTCCTCTTGGAGACATGAGATAGAGCTCAAGAGAAACCACAGAGGCTAAAGGGGAGAGAAGGGAAATGACTATGTTCCTACTCATTGTAGGAACAGTCCAACTGTGCAGATATGTCACTGGAAAAAAAGAAGTTTGGGCTTGACAAGTCTCATTTTGAGTATATCTGGAGGAGTTTTAAAGAAAACTCCTGGTTTTCATCACTTTCTCTTCTCAAGAAAACTATAGTTATGTGTTTGGCTTTACAGGAATCTCCTGCTTTTCATTAAACTGGCACCGCTGCTGGATTACAGCTGAATAAGGGAGTTGGAGACGAGCCTCTCGAAAACATCACATGATGCACTCAGTGCCTACACATCAGTCACATGACCCAGTGCCACACACTGTCCAGAAGCAGGTTTGTTGGTCTGGATGTCCTTTATAATTAAAGGTTAAAAATTCAATTCAATTCAATTCAATTTTATTTATATAGCGCCATATCATAACAAAGTTATCTCAGGGCACTCAATCACATGGAGCCGGTCGAGACCAACTTCCACACACACAAAGAC
>JAVQJL010031937.1:0-19209 GCA_036024295.1 Nannoperca obscura | reverse complement strand
CCAATAACAAAAAGGTGCTTATGTTTTAGCCCAATTGGTTCTACCCAACAAATAAACCAGTGGAATCATTTTGAGAAAAGCCAATTGGTGCTACTTTTCACGCCCACAGGGTTCTGTTGTTGGATAGAAGCTGCAGAGATAGGAGGCTTGGACACACTGCAGGCAAGGAGGCAAAACTTTTTACACAAACTCAATTCAGCCGGGAATCATCCGCCGGCGCTGCTGTCACGTTGAAACAGCCGTCTGATCCACGGGGCGACGCGGGAACGCTAGCATGAGCAAAGATGTTCGAGGAAGCCGTCAATACATTTGCACGCAATAAGAGCTGAAACAATCATCAAACTAATTGATCACTTTGTAAATAAACATATTAAGGTAGTGGACTACTACTGTATCAATTCATTGAAAATCAAATGAATAGATGAGTTGATGATAAAATCAGTTGTTAGTTGCAGCCTTAAAAGTAAATAAGGTGGGTCCTACAGTATCATGTGATTTCCTGGGACCAGGTACTAGTCCAGCATCGAAGCCCTGGTGGTCTCTGGGTCCCCGGGGCCTTTACGATCCTGCCACGTGCAGGAGGCAGCAGGGGACATGCGCACTGCACGGAGGGTCGGGTGGGTGGTCTCCACAGTCCAAGCAGAAGAGTGTCTATTCTCCATGTTGGTAGAACAAGCAGCTCACATACCTGTTGTCATGGATACGACTCCAGGCTCTGCAGGGGTGTCTGTGTGAGGCGGCACTCAGACTCTGGAGAGATCGGATCTGGGTTTGGACTGAAGTATGTGAAGCACATGTGAGAACGTGAACTTTCCCTGCAGCAGAACTCATCGTGGAGCGTGAGAGTGCAAAGAAAAGGAGCTCGTCTGAAATCAAAGTGTTGACGTCCTCGGAGGTTTCTCCCTCTTCATCACTGCAGCTAATTTTACCAATCACTCACACCATTAGGACTGATTGAGCTTATTTGGGTACCTAATTACCGAGTGATCCCGGCACTCCGTGGGGTACAAAGAGAGAGCTCGTTTCCAAAATGACATACATATAGGTAATGTGAAGTTTTCAGTTTGCACCTTTGTTCTAATTGCAGCCTAATTACACAGCAAATGATTGTAGTTAAAATGAAAGTGGCTGATTCAACAACAAAGCTTTTTTTTTCTTCTTCTGAGAAATAAACGTGCTTATATGAGAGTGAACACTGCGTATTCATTATTTTAATTTCTCTACAACAACTCATAACTGGATCTAGACTCTGCTGAATCCACTGTGGTCGAGAAAACATCATTATGTGAAGTTCAATATCTCTAACACACTCTGTACTTTCTGAGCTTTATGTTGTCTTCATTATTCAGTGAAAGTGGTTCACCTCACAGATGGAAGGTAATGGTGATTGCAGTGCATCTGGAGACTGAATGAAAGTGAGTTATCAGCAGAGAGCTGCGGGTGGTGAGCGGAGGTTGTCCAGGGTGGGGCTGATTTCTGCTCAGATCATACAGTCAACACCTTCACTGATGAGACCGTTAACAGCCTGCCTTACATGACATGGAACTCCTGTCTTCCACCAATGTTGTGTTTGTTGCGCTGCCCCCTAGTGGCCACACAAGCTAAGAAAATTACCTCAACAGAAAAAAGTGGACAAAGTAGGAGTTTCAGTGTTCAACTGATATAAAGTCCCCTGGTGGGAAATAGAAAATGTTCTAATCTGACAGATGAGCGGCGTCATGAACTAGACGACTCAACGGCTCAGGCTGTGCACAGGTGCATTATGGGACTTTCTTTTTTAAGGATATCTTGTCTGCTGGAAATGCCAGTGTCATCCACACGGCTTCACAGCATGTGACTGTTTGAAGTGACAGCCCTTCTCTGTGGGGAAAGGCTAGATGGGCCTGATTACATGCTATTAGCCTCTGCCAGTGGGGGTGAGTGTGTGTGTGTGTGTGTGTGTGTGTGTGTGTGTGTCAAAATGTCTTTCTCCATCTGGTGTGTACGCTACCTGTCTTGATAGAGTTATTTCTGTGTTTGTGTTGAGGAAGTGGTGTATCTGTCACTGTGTTCAAACTTATGTATTGTGTGTGTGTGTGTGTGTGTGTGTGTGTCCCAGGCCTGAAATTGGTATGTTGATGGTTGACAGCTTTCTGATGTAACCTCTGTGTGATGGAGGGTCTCTGAGAGGTCTGTGGATAAAAATTGTCAACTAGGATTAGAGAGAGAGTGTGTGTGTGTGTGTGTGTGTGTGTGTGTGTGTGTGTGTGTGTGTGTGTGTTCATCAGGCTGGCTGTCGCTCTGTCTGTGCCACTCATACTCAGTCTATCTTCTATCTCCCTTGTTCTCGCTGTCTTTCTTTCACATCAGCTGGAATGTATTTATAGAACTCTATCAACAAAAACTGTGTGTTTTACAAAAGTGTGTTTTACCAAAAAACAACCAACACAAAAAGCAGCTTAAAAAATGGATTCTGTGCCCAAGAGGTGGAACAAATGATTCTTTAAGCACCCATTGATTTGTAAGTCTGCATGTCATTATGCTGAGCATGCCTCAACTCTTTTCAGATTGACTTTATACCCTTCAGTTCACATTTCAGTGAGATTATGTATAAGTAATCGACTTATCGCATGCTTGCGTAGTTTAAAACACAGATTGATTTGAAAAGTCGAACTGCATTAGCACAGAACACTATCCGGGATATTCAATCCAATATTCACAGATTTCCTGTCTGTATGTCTGACATCATGTTTTCATTGTCTATTAATCATTAATTAATCATTTCACCTATAAAATAATACAATAACGCAAAATGCCCAAAGTATATGTTGATGCATTCAAATAGCTTGTTTTGTTCGACTAAGTGCCCAAAACCCAGATGCAGACAGATGCAGTTTCCTGTCATGAAAAACAAAGAAATGCAACATTTTGCTCATTTTTGTTTTAAAAAACATGACTTATTAATCATTGCCACTGCAAGTTAAAACACTAAACAACTGTAGTTTTGTACTGAAGGTGGACTTTAGTTGGAGAAACAAAGAAATGAAAACATATTAGAGGACCTAAAATTGAACCCTGAGGGACACCGCAAATAAAATAAATAAAATCAGACATATGTCGTATGGTCGTAATGGCAAAGTAATGACTTTCATCTCATCACCTGTGTGGACCAACAGAGAAGGTCGGAAACCACCACTAATGCTACTGCAGCCAACTAACAAGGCGGCATTCTTGCCATTTTTAATGAGCTGCGTTGGTGTGTTGTTCAGAAATGTGTGCTATTATTATGTGCTATTATTATTATTATTATTCTTGTTGGTTACTGATGCAGCTCATACACACACTCTGTGTTTGCCTCGTCACATGTTCACCTCTTTCATTCGAACCATTCATCTCTCTCATCAAAAGCCAATTACTCTCCAGCTCTCTTTTTCTGAATCCCTCTCTCCTCCTTCCTCCCCTCCAGCCCTCGCCCTCCCTCTCCACCCTGCCACCAATCTGAGGGAGCAGGATCTATTGTAATAGGCTTACAGTCCTGACAGCCTTATGACTGGGCTGTTGCTTATTGTAATTGGATTAGGTTGGAGATAAGCTTGGTGCCAGTAAGACTCTTAAAGTCTCAATCCTTAGTCCGGAGTTGGCGCCCGCCATTCACACTTTCCTCCTTCAGTGTGAATGGAAGCCACTCTGAGCTGCTGTAAGAGAGTGAAGAAGTGAGTATCTGTGAATGTGAGTCCTGACGTGTTTGAGGAGTGTTTTTCAAGCCACCGACTGAAAATTGAAATCAGTCTGGCTCCTGAGAAAGAGTTTGAAGGCAATAATGAAACGTGGAGCTGCACTGAATGTGATTGAACCAGAAGCTTTTCAGGTTGCTGTTAAATTACCTTTTTAAAGATGAGGCAGCCATTTTACTATATTTTTTTATTGACACATCCAATGAAAAGACCAAAACCAGCAATGAATGCATGCAAGTGTAATAAGTATTGTGCAGAATATCTCTTCTTTCTCATTGTTCAAAACACCAGTGAGCCACACTGTTGTTCCTTCCTCACCATGAACACACACACACTGGACTTTATTTGGACAAATACTTGGTAGAGCACCAAATGTGGATTCATCCTCTGCTGAAAATAGTCCCAAACAAATGCACTGTTTCTTCCTTTTTGAGATAATAAAACCAAAGGCTCTTGCTCTGAGAATATAACATTATGTGACAGACTCCTAGATAATGTAATAATCTGCTTCAGAGTGTTAGAAAAAGATGAATTGGAAAATGCCAATATTGCTCTTTTCAGCTGATACAGATAGCATGGCAGTAACATCAGTGCATCTACAATTAAACGTACATTCACTTCCTACAGTCACACCTGCACAACGTAAATCACCCTGAATCTTTAACCTTTAACATTTGTTTTGATCGTTTTGAGATGTGTTTGTGTACGCTGCATTTAAAAAAAAAAATCTTCGTGTTGTCTGGAACGGCCTCAGTGTGGCTCGTTTGAAAAGAGCAAAGCACTCCTGTTGACACGTTGGAGGGTTCAGCATTAGCATTGCCACAGTTAAGGGTTTGATTCCTGCTGCGACCTCCCGGCTGTAAACTCTTTCCCTCCTGCTGCTTCCCAGTGATTTGGATTAAAGGGCTGTTTGGAAACCTTTACCAGAGATTCCTGTTGGGGAACCCCAGTCCAAATCCCACAGCGTTAACAAAAGATTAATGTTCCCGGGGCTCGGGGCGGGAAGAGTGATTGCAACGCCAATCATCGACTTTGTCTTTATTGGATTTCCACTGTGATTATTCATCACCAGCTTCAATAGCAAGCACGTCACCGTCAGCTAATCACATTCAGGTTCAAACAGATGATTGATTACACCAAGAACAGTATTTAGACTTTCAGCTGAGGGGTGACTTGTTGGGTCTTCAATACTGAGCAGAAACAGTCGATGGATCATTGATTTTTCCTCATTTACAGGTGTTAGCAGCACGCTGACAGCAGTAAGGGTGGCTGGGATTTAACATGTGCATTGACGCCTGAGGCCCACCTACCACCTCAGGTTGAGTGATTCTTACATAATAAACATGACTGAAAGGTGTTTGCAGTCACGGAGGAGTAATGTTCACAAAGGCCAACATAACAAAACAACAAATCTAACTATGCAGGTATGACGAAGATTACAATGATTTACCCCCTGAACAAAAATAAAGACATTTACAAAATGGCAGCCCACTTCTACAAACTCCTACAAAACAAAAGCTTCAGTGTGTTTTATAGACGACAATACAAACATCTGAAACAAGCCGCCATCTTGGATCCTTGTATAGTTGAGTGGTATCAGGAAGCAGCCAATCCCCTGCAGGTGCCGGTAGCCGGTGGACAGCCAACAGCCAACATCCATGACCTGGAAGACACCTATTTGTCATGTTAAATCATAGAAACACGTTACCAACACAACAAAATACAACCTCAGGACCTTTACGTGTTGGTTGGGTGAAACGTTTCACCTCGCTTGGAAACAAGTTACTAAATCATGACGTCAATTTTGATGAAACCGTGACTTGACTGCAGGAAAACACTCCTGTTTTATATATTTTACCAGCTAACAGGAAGCACAAATGAAGGACTTGAGTACTGACGCTAGGTCATTTTGGCATGTTGGCTGGCTGGTCCTTTCCCAGCATGCTCTGGGGGAGAAGGTTGTTAGTAACTGTGTGTGATTTACCTCTGGTCTTTAGCTTCATGTCCACGGACACTTGTGTACAGCAGAGATGTCCTCCTGACCACCGCAGTCCTCATCAGGCATTTGGGCCCTGTCATTGTCACATTTATCCTGATGCATTCCGGGAGGTGCGCTGTGCACCGTGGGAGCCATCAGAAATGATTACCCTCCCCCCACGATCCACCAACCTACACAACCAAACCAAACAAATCGCTCCCTATCATTTAAAGCTCTCAGATGCGGTCGGGGGGGGGGGGGATCTAAAATTAACTCCCCGTCTGAAAATCAATCCAGCATCAGGCCTCATCAGACTGAAGGGTTTTATGTGCTCGCATGACCAAGAGAGAGAGAAGAGGTAGATAGAAGGGCGAGGGAGGTTTGTTAAAAGGAGGGAGAGAGAGATTGATGACATGATGGCGGCGACACACCGACAGCTCTGATGGAAACCCCCCGCCGCGAGCTGCTTGATGAAAACGAAGCTCATTCTTCTCGTCGCTTCTCGCCCATCATATCTGCCGCTGCTCTCTTCTTCTCTCCTCTCCTCTCTCCAGTCTCTCTTTCTCTTTCAAGTTGTCTTTTCTGTTTGTTTTTCTCTTTGTGTTGTCTTTGTTTCCATCTCTCCTCTCCCATCCTCCTCTTGCTTTGAGTTTATTCTCCTGGCATCTTTACTTTGTTTTGTTGCTGTCGTTTAGTTTCCTTCCTCTCTCTTTCCCCTGCTGTCTTTTTTTCTTCCTCCCATACCTGGCTGAAAACCTTATAATAATTCATACTGGCATTGCACCTAAATGACTCATTTAAATCCAAATAATACATTTCACAAATATATTTAATAGTCAAACCTCTAGAATGTAAACCCTGTTCTGCACATGCTCCTGCAGAGAACTCTATGTTGGTCTCCTGCTGCTGGATAATAACACTTTCACTGAGATGAAGTGATTATTAGTTTGTGGCCATTCTTTCCATAAGTCTGTGAAACTCTTTATAAAGTCTTCACTCTTCTCACAGACTGAGCTTTGACCTTTTCAATCCGCAGTTCTACTTTTTAATTCAATATTCACTTTGGTCCACACTGAAAAATCTAACAGCTGTTGGCTGCAGTGCCGTGACATTTGGGAAAAACTTAGGTGATGTCCTGGCCAAAGTAAATCTAAACACCTCTAACATTAACGACACTCAGCTTTATGTTTGGTGCAGTTAATAACTAGTTCCTGTCTAAATGTTCAGCACTACATGTAAGATCATGTGGTAAAAAGTATCCACGCTGATCTCTGGACAGGTTCCTGCTCACAGCATGATGAACCCAAAGATCTTTATTCTGACGGTGGTCACATCTACATTTCCACATTAGTATTTCTTCATGGCAGCCTCACAGTCCTGTTGGTCGATCATCATCATTTTAAACCAAGGAGTTCTGGGAAATGTAGGCAAAGCTTGAATCACTAACAGATGATCCTTGTACATAAGGATTAGACAGTAGGTGACTAGTTACCAGCCAGCTGTGGGTTTACTCAGCAAGTCACTCAGTGAGATGATTATTGATCGCTGCGTCACAATAGATGGTTCACCTGGACTGTGGGCGTTTAAATCAAAGCGCATCACTATTGATTTGTGCGCAGCTCACCGCAGCGTAAGGGCCGGCGTGATGGATCGCCTCCGATTCGTCCGATGCAGTCAGCGAGCGAGCGAGATGGAGAACCTGTCGCCGCTAACTTCTAACAAGCCGCATGAGACTCAGCGCAGAGACGCTGTGATAATTATGAAGTGTGTGTGTGAGAGAGAGAGTGAGTGTGTGTATGAGTCAGCTTTCCTGCCTGTGTACTTTGTGCATTTGCTTTACGACTCAGAGACACGATGGTGACTGCTTTACACCCCCCTCCCTTTACTCTTTGTTGCAGCATCAGTTTCTGTCCTCACCTGCTGACGCTGGTCTTTGTCCTCACTGAGGTCTGGTTCTGGAAAAATCTGGGTAAAATATTATCCCACCAGTAATTAATAATAGAAACATGGTGCATCTGAACCGGTCGGACTCTCGGCTGCACAAAAGAATTGAATTCAACATGAGCTGCATCTCAACTGTTTCTACATGCATAACGAAACAGTAACTGAAGCTGAATGCAGTCTGCACAGCCAAGAACACACACATTCCTCATGACTGCACTAGAAGAACTGCAAAGAATCGAGTCTGATGGATGAATAAAACAGCTGATGATAAATAAACCAAACCGGAGGACGTTGACATGCATCGCTGTGTCAGATATGATCATGCCTCCGGAGCCTCATTCAGACTTTTAGAGAATCAAAGCTTATCTGGGATCTGATAAAGAGGGTATGAACATGTACGGCTCTGTACAGACATCCTTTAACTAAACTCAAATAAAAACCAGACAATCTACGTGAAACTATAAAGCTAATTAAGCACAATCTAATCAGCTGTGGGATGCAGACACATGCAGTCAGTCAGTGGATTGAGGAATGTAAAAGTATTAATTACAGACGGCACAGTGCAGGGATTTAGCAGCAGATGTTGCTTACTGTTAGCGGGAGCTGCTACTTAAAAACTCTGAATCGAATGGCTTTTCATGCTTTTTGAAAAGCTGTAGAAACAGAATAGCGGCAGAGAAAAGGGTGAGTCAACATGACTCAGCTTTCTCAGGGTTGACAATAGCAAAATATTACACTTGGCCTTGTCCCAAATCTGGAGCGACAGATGGAGGGACAACCTGACCCGACACTTTTTCCTTCCAGATGATTTAAAATAACACTGGACGGGGCTTCACAAAGTCTGAGGCACACGAGACTTATTGCTTTTTAATGTTAATCATTTTGCATACGTGCTTAAAAATGTGAAAATCCTAAAGTGTAAGCAGCAATTTACTGCAGCCATCTGTCTGAACAAAGGTTGCCCAGATTACCCTCGATGGGAAGGCTCATTCCTGCAAAGGCTAATTAACATTTTTAATAGCAGCACTTTGAATAATTCATTGTATTACGCCGTGGCTGTAAGACCGCGGCGGACATTGGTTATGGCGTTTGCCGCTTCTCTTCTTGTCGCTGTTTTCAAAGTTGTTGGGTGACTCAGACGTCACGTGAAACAGCTCCCTTGTTTTGGTCTTTCATTGTAAAATGCATCTATATTGTTACTGGTCTCTCTTCAGAACTGTAACGCACCTGAGCAGCGCGTAACCTCTTGCTTTTCATTTGGGCGTCCATGTTAACAGGAGCCTTCAGCGCCACTCATCTGGAGATCCGGAGGTTCTCAGCAGAAATACACAGTGAAAACGATCTGTTGATGATCATATTGACATCAAACCAGCGACAGCTTCAATATCTATGTGTGTAGGATGTGTCACAGATTTAACAACTAACCACAAGCTTCTTAACCTTTTTCAATTTAAACAAATGAAATGAAATGAGTCTATTATTGATGGCCGTTATCAAAGGCAGGTCAGTGACGTAGCTGCTGCTCTGGGCGGTGTTTCATTATGATGTGTGCTGTGTCTGCACCAGTAGAGGTCTCCAGTCTGGACTGGTTGTGGTACTGGTTTGGTGGACCTACACACGATGCACAGAAAGAGTTGTTACTACTAGTTATTAACAGTTCAGTCTCTGTGTGACTTCACCTTGTTGGATGCACTTGCAGAGTAACTAATGCTCATCGCTGTGTGCTTATTGAAGAGGCAGGTTGATGCTTCTTGGCAAATATAATTGGTTTCAGTTTGAAGGCTACACACTTCAAAACCCAAGCAAAACAGCAGCTCTGTCTCAGGAGTGTAATGGTGTTTGTTTAAAGGTGGTTAACCCTTTGTTGCATCAGCTCTCTGCTACACACAGCTTATCTGCAGCGCCCGGCTAATAGACCTCGTATCCTGCGATTTATGCTTTCTAATTACCTCATTCAGTGAAGTGAAAGCCTTGTTTTCCCGGCGACCCGGCATCCCCGCTCTCTGAACAGACTTTGAAGGTCACAGTGGCTCCTTGATGGCTGCTGTACTTTTGATTGCAGCTTCTTTGAGGCATTAAGACGGAGGCTTAGCTCTAATGTCAGCAGAGCGCTGGGACTGGAGATTGCAGCTGAAAGTGCCCGAGACAAAACTTTAAGGGGATGAACGTCGGGCGATTCACAAGATATATAAGTGCCCTGAGATAACTTTGTTATAATATGGAGCTATATAGATAACACTGAATTGAATTCGGCCAGAGATGGATGGACGCCTGGTTGCTATGGAGACGGTATCCAACCAAAAGCTGCTGTGGGAGACTGAGATGGAACATTGGGGAGGTGTTACTCTGTTTAAGATATCATGATGTTGTTGATCAAAGAAACATTTCCCCTCTAACACAATTATTATGTTCCCATATCTGCAGCTGCAACTAACAAATAATCTCAGGGTTTAAAGTCAGGAACTCCTTTATCCACGTCCCGATGCTGCTGAATCACGACGATCTGCTGTGTTTCTGTGTGAGCAGGGGACGTCGTAACCGCTCAGATGTGTTCCTGTCGCCAGCTAAAGAAAATAAGTTAATGTTGCTTTATCGTCGTGAAAATCATGTGAAAGGTTCAGGAAAAACCTTATTGACTACGAAATAATCACTCTTGACCTTTTAAGTCTTTTTTGTTTATGAAAAGTTGAATAAGTCAGTAACAGTTTCTCAGAACAGTGACCAAAAGTAGATAAAAGATACTCAAGTTAGTGATCCAGAAATAAGTAAAAGCAGTAAATCTAGTCTAAATCAGTAAATAAAGTTTTTGATCCAAAATAGTAGCTGATTAAATTTCAGCTCTTTATACATCTCAAGGAGGTGCAGAGAAGTTGTGCTGTGCTACAGAAACTCTGGGCCCTCTGGTATAACAAGAATCTTAGTCTGTGATTTGTAGTTTTGCTTTTGTGCATTTTTCTTTATTGCCTTGGTCTTCATCTTGAACGCCTGTCATGGTGCTGCTCTCAGCCTCACTCAGTCTCCCTCAAACAAGACATTAATCTCAGTAGGACGAGCCAGTTAAATAAAGGTTAAGTAGATAAAACAAATGTGTAATGTGTCCTTGGTGACATCTTTACCCATTAAGTCTAAATGGAGGATCAGCAACTCCTCCTCCTCCTCTTGTTGGGTATAAAGTGCTGCTCGTAGGCCAGCGAGGCTCCCACACCGTGACACCGGAGTGACTCTCTTAAGGGACGTTCAGGATCATTTTACTGTGTAATTAAAACCAAAGCAACACCCCCAACCTCAGTCACCGACTCCCTCCCCCGCCTCTAATTGGTCTGGCACCGGCTCTGGAGTGGCACCGCCAGCCCTCTGCTGAAGTCGCAGGACTCTGGACGGTCAATTTAGCCCCTAATTCTAATCCCTATTGACTCCCGAGAAGTACGGAGTTAAATGTGTTTTAAGTACATTGGTGCAAGTTGTATGCACCAAACTACTCTACACGTTAGAAAACGAGTAGTTCAGGTCCTGACTTTGTGTGATTTAGGGACATTTTACACAAACACTGTAGCTTCCCCTTCTGTTCATGCTGTAACTGCAGTGTGGTGTTTCCTGGTCTTGCTGAAGCGCCACAGTCACCTCTACACCTGAAGGCTGCTGAGGCACAGTCGCTAAAGCACAGTGTGTTTCTGGTGAATTGGAAATCTCTAAATCAGAGCCTGGCTTCAGCAGCTGACACATGCCGCCGCTGTGGCAGCGCTCCACCGGTGAACTCGGTAACCTCTCAGCGGTCAGTTTAGACTCTGGCCCCATTTAACCTCCATTGATTTCAACACTTCTGCCATTATATTAAAGACAAGTGGGAAGCTGAACAGACTGCAGAAATCCTGCAGATCAAACACAAGGGCATCCCTGTTCATCTGTCTCAGTAGAGTCTTTAGCAGCAGTATTAATAAGAGAGGTCAGTAATTAGATTTTGGTCATTACACGGTGAAATATGTGTCGCTGTTTAGGATAAAGCACAGAAATGAAGTTAATACTTTGAAACACGTTCACCTGGTTAACTTAACTCTTACCTTTCACTAAAGTTGCTTCTAGATGGTATAAAACTTCTCAATGTGTTTTCAAATGGTGGACGTCAAACTCCAGCAGTTCATACATGAATGCATGTCAACCTAAAACTTCAGGATGGTTGCTCCCAGTGGTCACACTCTGTGTGCATGTAAATGTTCTTTCTGAAATCTCCTGAATCTGATCCAGAAAAGATGAATGAAAACTTTCAGGATGTTGAAGTGAACTCACGTGAAGTCCAACAGTGGAAGTGGGACACCGAGCCAATAGGAGAGAAGTGACAGAGGGAAGGAGATAATGATAAGAAGAGGGTGGTGGTTGGTGTCTGAATCTGTTTTTGCGCCCATAGTTCATTCACTTCCACTGGGCGCTGCAGGTCCTGAGTGACAGCGGCGGAGGTAGCCTGCTGCTCAGGAGAGCGAGGGCTTCGGCTCTAGTGGCATTTCATTTAAAGCCCTCCAACACAAATCAATAGGGGACAATCAGGCCTGAGTGCATGGTGGGTTTTTATCTGGCCCGGGATACCATTATCGATTACCTGACCAGTCCAGCAGGCAGCCGCAGCAGAGACACGGGGCTGGACGCGAGGACTTTGATGCACGCTGTCAGCGACCTGCAGGAGAGCCAATCTTTCCCTTAATGATAAAGAACGGCTGAGGTCAGGGCGGGAAACTGGACTTCCTTCTTTAATCGTCTATTTTACCAACCAGGTAGATGTTCGAGGACTAACAGCCCTCCCGAATTGTGACGGCTTCCTGCCAGGGCTGCTGGCAGAGACACACATTTTGTCTAATTTGCCAGCTTCCAGCTGCTGGTTAGCACTTATTCCCTCCTCCTCCTCCTCCTCCTCCTCGACCTCTGATCCAAGACAAACTTGGAGTCTTGTTGTACTCATGTTGGATTCACTGCCATGTCAGAGTTGTGTGTTGATGTTTGTATTAGAACTGACTGAATGTCCTGGAGTTGGTCGGGCTAATTCAACACTTCACACTAGAAGCTACTGCAGATGTCTATAATTTTGCCTCTTGTGGAGCATAATGTGTTTCAAGAGCACCACTGACTTATATTTGCTTGTATTTTTTATTGCTCTTCTCACCTTCGGCTGTGAAAATGATCTGTGTGTGTTTTTAATGTTATTTTCTAAAGCCGGATGACAGACAGCTGTTCGCTCCTCGTGGATTACACATCCAGTGGATTTTAATAATTTCCATCTCCTAACACCCCTTCCACCTGCTTTTGACGTGATTACTAGTTCAGACTTTTGAATGAAATGAAAATTCAATGATGTAAGCTGAATTAGTTGAAAGTGATTTGTCTTCCTCTATCAGCCACCCGCCCGCCACCGAGCACCGTCGGCTTTGTATACGCCTTTTTCTGGAGCAAATGAACCGTGACGCCTCCGCCACAGAATTAATTTCTCCTCCTCACGTCTCCCTGCTCCTGCGCTCTGAACTCCGGCCTTGTGGGCTCAGTTCAGGGGAGTTAAACCAGAATGAGCTTCTAGTTGCTGCTCGTTTTCCTACAATAAGGGAATAAAAATGGAAACCAAAAACAAACTGATTCTTTTCTCTTTCCTCCCACCTTTTCCCACAACCCCTCTCTCTCTCTCTCTCTTGGCCTTTGCTTGGCATGTTTTTTATTAATCAGACACCAGCTCAGCGCAGGCTAAATAACATCAGGAGTGCACTGTAGCTGAACGTTAGACAGTGGACTGGGTAGGAGGCGGTGGCAGTCGGGTGATGGTTGTTTTTGCAGTTGAGTTGCTTTGCTCGCCTGCCGTGGCGGCGTGCTGCAGAAACTTAACCTGAAACACGGGTGGCATCACGTTACAGAACCTCCCGCTTCCAGGTCAATGCTAATATTTGACCTTTGACTTTAGTCTACATATTGGAGGAAGTTTATTAACTGAGTCATTGACCTGCTGGTGGTCAAACACGAGCTCCACTTGTGATGAATATCCGGCAGTTGCTGTGTGATCTTTTGAAGGTGGAAGATATATTTCATGGGTCCGTCATCACTTCAGCCAGTTGTCCTGAAAGTCCTTTTTTTGGGGCAGAAAGTGTGTTTACGTAGTTTATACACATGAAGGATCCTCCTTTATAACTAATATCACCAAACACTGAACCTCAGCATCCTGCATCATGTAATGAACTCGCTCATCACAGCAGATACCTGCCGCGGTGGCCAAATATGATTATAATGTCAGGCTCGTGGACGCGGTTCAAATCATTTTGTCTGACAGTTCATCATCACCTCATCATCTGTGACAGCGGTACTTCTTGGATGTTTGACAGGTGACTTAAACCGGGCTAACGAAAGCTGGCAACATTAAGTCTGCAAACAACCCATAATGCACCACTTCTCCATTCATAAAGAATACCTGATGATGTGAATGAAATATAATATAATAATACAACCGACTAATGTGTTCTGGTACCCGGTGAGTTCTTGGCTCATAAAGTTTGCAGTCTTGGGAACATGGACAGTTTGTGTCACAGCTTTCACAAAGTTTCTTCAGCACTTGCTTGTTCAGTGTGGATTCCACCTGTGCAACACACACACACACACACACACACACACACACACTCTCAGGTTGCCAGTGTGGTTGGACTAAAGGAAAGTTGAACCTGAACGTCAGCAGTAGTTTCTGCAGCAGTGATGAACCCTGGCTGTCAGGAAATGGGGGTTTGTTCTAAACTCAGTCTGACTCGGAGTAGAAACCGGAGGATAACCAGCCTTGGCACTTCTCAGCATCATTTCATTGAAACTCATTTACTTCTTCTAGACTTAGGGATCTGCTAAATCTCCCACAATCCCTTTGAATAGCCACCAGAGAAGATGTCTGAACTGGTTCAAGTCATCCTTTGGATTTCTATGCAGGTGAAGACACTGTGGTCCACTTCCTGCTCTTGTGGCGTGCGTGTTGGATTTATTCCACACAGCCAAGTTTTAATGGAAGAATGGCGCGTCAATGACTTATTAAAGTGACGACTGTCCCCTTAGGATGACCTCATCAGACCAGCTGTCTGTCTGAAAGTTTACAAGCAGCAGATTCGGGAAGGACGGCCCTGCTATGTCTGTGATCGGGACAATTTACAGCCAGAGTTTTTACTGTCCTCGCCGCTCATGCAGAGACAGGAAGAGAGAGAGGCAAGGTGACAGAGTTTGGAGTGAAGGGGAAAAGGCTGGAGGAGATTGATGAGTGGGATGTCGTCCAGAGTGTGTGATACTTTGATTTCAGACTGTTTTCAAACACGTCTGCTGGACATTATGTAGAATATCTAACTCCAGTACTCTGCATTAATTTCAGTCCAGATGTCCAACTTTGCTTTACATTGTCCTCAAAGTCTTAATTTTCCTCGTCTTGGTTTCAAAGTTTTAGTGGAGCTGAGAAATAAATCAATACAATAGTGAAAAATGGACTACAGTTTCCCACAGTGATGTCTTCAAATGTCCTGTTTTGTCCTAAACTCAGATATTTAATTCACTAACGTATTTGTTCTGCGTTTTAAAAAGGACTAAAACGATGATATGACTGTCAAAACGATCGACTCTTCTATTCATATGGTAGTGTAACATTAACGATCCTCAGGGGTTCTTTAATCATACTATTGAAGTTGTCTTTTTCACGTCTTTAATGCAACACTGCAGTTCATTTTCTAGCTCAGTGAAGTGAACAGTGCATCATTGTCCTGCTCTGGTCGAGTGTTATTCCTGTAGTAGTTTGACAAATATTGCTTTTGAGTAATTTATTTAAAAATATTAAGATATTTATGAGTCTGTCGTAACTGCTCAGTGCCGGTTATATCATCTAGAAACACTTTCTCAGTTTCCACACATTTAAATAACACAGTTTAAATTTCAGTTGTCGTACTTTTATCCATATAATCATATAATCCACCTTTAACTTTAGATTTCTTGCAGCTTAAATGACTTTTCTGTGTTTTTGTTATGTAGGACATCAGCAGGTGAGGGTTTGCAGGAATTAATAGAACACATGTAGGAAATAGTCTATAAATACTCTCAACTGATGCTTCCTCAGTTTGTTGTCTGGATTTCTATTCGTCCTCAATCTTTACAACGATTTGTTTTAAATCCTGTTCTGTGTGTCAGATTGTAGGCTGCAAAAGTGCCTCACAGAAGGTAGAAAATTCCATTCCAGCCCTTAAAGACTAGATATTTGATGCTACTAATGTGCTGCGTTCTTTCCTGGCAGTCGTGTGTGGGTTGCAGTGTAGTCACATCTCTGTGTACATGCAAACATAAACATGGTGGATGGTAAACAAGCCCAGCTGGAAATCAGGGAAGCTTCAGGTTTGGTGAAGAAAAAGTTGGTCACAGAGAAAGTGATTATCCCACTCTGCTGCATCGCTCTGTCTCTGTGGGCTCGCTGCCACCAGTAAAACATCTTCTCTTTGATGTGGATCAGAATCACACAGTCCCCCTGAGGTTCACACACGAGTCCATGCAAGAGCCCACGTAACGGTGTGTGTGTGTGTGTGTGTGTGTTTATGCAGGTCGGGGGTCGGTCAGTGGGACACATGATCACCAACACCAGGATCTGCTGCATCTCTGCAGTTTAGTTCATTTTCCAGGAATCACACCGTGCTGTAAACGTACAGAGTGTCACAAGAGGTTCCACAAACAACCACCAAGGTACCAGAAAACAGACCACATGAGGCTCGAGGAACTCAAAAGATGATGTGGTTGTACTAGCTGGCGTGCGTGGTGAAGTCATTTTTTCAATTAAGTCACAAAATGACAAAAAGTATTGAAAAAAATCCTGAATAAACATAAAACAAGGTTCTATAACCAATAATATAAAATACCAAAAAAGTACCATGAAATACAAAAACAAACCAGAACACACATGATCAGTTTTATTCACAGACATGATCTGTATCACAGATGTATTAAAACACCACAAATTACTGCACCAACATCCTCAAAATCTCACGTCGTCTTCACAAATGTGTGTGAATTCAGAGCCAACTGAACGACAGAATCTGCCCTCATTAAGTCCTTTTTATTCCTTTCCTACTCCTCTAATCAGAGCTGTTGACAGATCTAAACCGCTCTGTGACTCCACACTCTGATGTGAAATTAAAGACACGAGGCTTTGACAGCGACTCGGCTGCCGGCTCTGTGACGTGCCTCTGGGATGCGACGCCCAAATAAGTGATTAAAATTAGCATGCCGATCCCTCCACCCGCTCACTGTGGCTTTATTACACAACTGATGTGCTTTATTTGTTTTCCCTGTCTCTTTACAACAAATCCGTTCAGTGAAGGATGTTTCGTGAGAGTGACAGCTGAACCCACGTTAGAAGACCCTTCAAGTGTCAATAGGAGTGAAATAAAAGCTTTTGGAGGTTTTTCAACATGAACAAATGTCCTTGAAAGCATCGTTCTCTGTCAAAGTCGAATTATTTCCAGTTGCTCAAAACTTTTTGAGTAGATGTTTCACACTAAAGGGCTTCCAGGAGAGGGAGAGATGATGCCCTTTGAGCCAGTGGAAAGGCTTTTAATGTGAAAGGACTGTGCAGGAAGTGCTGAGTGTAACTCACGAGCAGTGATCAGAAAAATGGCAAAGTGGATCAAATTTAAACGATATTGAAGTGAGAGCCGCAGAGGGGAAACTTCCACATGATGTCCGTTGTTCTGATGGAAGTGTTGAGTTTCAACTTAAATATGATCGATATAATTATGAAATCTAAATAAATGTAAGCGTGTTTTAAATGAAGGCCTGGTTCTCTCTGCAGTCCGGGTAAACACAGTCCCCCGGCCACTATTTGAGACTTCACAGTATGACCTTTAGTTAATGGGTTAAAACATCTCCTTTAGTAAATGTAGTGAAAAACTTTGTTTCTGTTCCTCCAGCAGAGGAAGTGATCAGCCTGAGCACAAACTCACATTTAGTTTTTGGCCGTTGTTCTTGTTCTTTTTTTTTTTTTTTAAGTAGACGTGGACCCGGGTGGTAAGGTGGCGTGGCTGTGCCGACAAACAGCTCCTCCTCCTCCTCCTCCTCCTCCTCCTCCTGCTGCTGCTCCTGAAGTCCTTCCAGCTCTCTGTATAAATAGTAGCGTTCGAGGCATTTTGAAATGAGTCCAGCTTGGCCTGTTCTGCTTGCTGCAGCGAATTCATCCATTATGTAGAGCTCTGAGACGTGTACGGGCCCCTCCTCAACATGCACACACACACACACATACACACACAACCCAGCACTTCTAAGTAGACATATACATGCAGAAACATACGCGCAATCAGTGATGAATGCATGAATATCTCTCACACACACATCCATGCATGACATGCACTCAGGTGTGTTGCAACCAGCCGTGTGCTTGTGTTTCACAGTATCACGTCATTTATTTAGTGTTTGTATGTTGACAGTCTGAAATGCACAAACACACGCACACACACTGGCAGACATATATTAGACTTTTCCTCTCTGTGCAGAGTGGAGAGGCCACAGATCTGAACCTTGCATCTGCAGAGCATGTTGCACTACAGAAACCCCGGCGCCAGGATGAATATTTGAATTGTTCGCAGATCACAGTTCAGAGTTTATTTACTTGCACATAATAAAAAAAAGAGATAAACCACGCGGGAGGGGAGGTAGAACAGGCAAATACTAACGGTGCGTGGGAGATAAAGCGCCGGCGGGGCTTAACACCGAAGCGGCCGACCTCGGAGGAAACAAAGTCAAGACAACAGCACCGCAGAGGATTTATATACAGGAGCGCTCCGGGAGGGGCCGGGGAGTTCAGCTCCTCCTGTCCCTCGAGCAAGGCACTGGCTGCATGTGGGAACAACTTACTTGTGGTTTTTGACATGCACGTAAACACTCGACTAATTGCCTGATTTCCATAGAATGAGTTTGGATTCGACCCCTGACCTTTCCTGTAGAGCCGCCATCTGGCCCAAACTTCTGCTTTGCACTTTGCAATATGTTGTATTTACTGATGGAGATGTATTTCTAGCTAAATAACAGACGTGAAAAACACAAACAAATGTTCTCGCCTCATGTCCCATACTGTTAATTATTCATTCATTTGCAGACTTTTCTGATAGTTTCTGATGATCAAATGTCAGTTTCTGGTTTTAAAGCCTTTTAATTTGCTTGCTTTGTCCAAACAAGCTGTAATGGAAAATCCATCCCTTCTGGCCTGAAGTTAGCATTAGCATGGACTGTATACATTACTGCTGTTGTTAGCTCACTTTTTGGACCTTAGCTACTAGTGTACTACCTTTGATAATAAGGGAATAGTGGGGCTAAGCTAATGTAGCATTGACTATGCAAGCTAGCAGGGCATGCAGCTAACATAGCACAAAGCTAACGTGTCTTTTAACAAGTAGATGAAGTTAAACATGAGGAAAGTGGCTTGACTGCCCCGGTGGTGGTGAAACTATGTGCCTGAGGCTCTGTGGGGGGGGGGGGGGGGGGGGGGGGGGGGGGGGGGGGGGGGGGGGGGGGGGGGGGGGGGGGGGGGGGGGGGGGGGGGGGGGGGGGGGGGGGGGG
>JAVQJL010031923.1:0-15442 GCA_036024295.1 Nannoperca obscura | reverse complement strand
AATCAGAATCAGAATCAGAAATACTTTATTAATCCCAGAAGGGAAATTGCTTTTTGACACAGTTACAATGCTCAATAAAGTTATTGAAAAAAGAATAATAAACAGTAGAAAATAGAGGGTGTAGAGGTGTAGAGGGAGGGTTAAAAAAGTTAAAAAATTAAGGGCAAAATATAAAATTACAGCATTAAAAAAAAAACTTTAACAAGAAGTGCCACCAGTGTGAACAAACCAAACACAAATAAGAACATAAAATATTATCAAAATCAGTAGCTGAGAAACTACTGAAATGAAATTACCAAATATTCTTCTGAAATAGGATGGTAATTGGTCAAACAAAGCCCAAAGCTCATTCCAGTAAATAAACTTAAATTACATCCATATAAATAATAAATACAGTACTTTAATAAGTCTTTTAGTCTAAAAACTGAACTCTGGACACAAACAGACTGACTGGGTGAGTTACTGCATAAATGAGAAAGTGGCTGAGTGAAGGAGTGACCAAGAATGGAAAAAAAATGTGTGGCTAAGAAAGAACGAGAGAGAGTGAGTGAGAGATCGATCCCCGGCTCCTCCTATCCATGTGTTGAAGTGTCCTTGAGCAAGACACTGAACCCTCAGTTGCTCCTGATTTGGAAGTCGCTTTGGATAAAAGCATCTGCTAAATGTAATGTAATATAAAGTCCCACTGAAAGTCCATTAGTTTCTTTAGTAGACTGGAGACACGAGGGTTGACTGATGTCACCTTCTTCTGGGCGACCTTTCCCGTCTGCTTTGACAGGACTTTTCCTTGGCCAACCTTGGTGCCTCTCTCAAGATTGATCCTGATGAACCGCCTGAAAAACAATGTGTGTTCAGAATTTGTGTGGAAAAAACATTCTCATTTACTCATTTAAATATAGCAGTTTATTCATGTATCAAGAACACTGTCCTTTACTACCTTAGGTGTGGGCAATGTTACATTTGAACATCTTTTTAGGAGTTATGCATTGTCACCTATTAATCCATATATAAAAATGGTTTAAGTGTTAGTTTGCTTTGCAACGATAAGTGTTAGGAGAGCTTTCTTAACAAGCTCCATTAATCGGATGTTTTGGGCAGTTTGTAGTAAGAGACAGTAAAAGCTGAAGGATGTAAGCATCTAGGCATCTAACCTTTGAATAAATTCCAGTGTGCATGCAGCATCATCTTGGTACTGAAGATTGAAGGCGTAGTAAGTAGAAAAGACAGCAGCAAGCCAAGACAGAAAAGTTGGCTTTCTTTCTTCACAAATTATGTGCTCTTCTAAGCTGATCATCCAGTGGTGAATGCAGCTTTCTGGTGTTTCACCTGAAACTTTACTAAGAAAACCCCACGTCAGCATTGATATAAAAATTTATTTGCCAGTAATACACATTGCAAATAAATACAAGGGAAATTCAAACATTCATAGATGAGCCCTGTTCTTTTAACATAAGAAATGCATTTTAACATGTTGATCATGGACTTTAAGTCAAATCTAAGTGTGTACATACTGTGTGAAATTGTGATATTATGTAGCAACATTGCTACCATGTAGCAAAAATATTTATGACTTATGTAATCAAGAGAAGGAGTATCAGTCGAGGAGTTGCAGGTAGTGTGAGTGTCCTTTCTACATCAGCTGCCGTGGCACATGCCTAGGACACAGTTACAGAGTTCTCTGTATTTCACTACTTAAATAAAGAAAGAGTAGCTTGTCAGGTTAATCATAGCATGATAGAAAATAAACACAAACAGTAACTTACATTTGCAAGAATGAAAGAAGATGTTTCGGCATACAGTAACGCATTGTGAGCATGTTGGGTTTAGCTCATGCCTCCTCATATGTCATCTGCCAAAACTCTGACCATCTTTCGTTGTGCTGCAGGTGAAGGTCTTTTGCCAGCGAAAGTTTAGACCTCTTTCCTGTTTTATTTTGAAACCCTGGTTCTGTGTTCCTCTCTTCAGTTGATTTCCTGTTGTTGTCTGGTTTCCCTGCTTTCTTGATTTCACTCACCTGTGTCCTGTCTATTTAAGTCTGGGTGTTTCCTTTGTCTGGTGCTGGATTCATTGCGTTTTCATGTCCCTTGTTGCATGTTCACATTTACCTTTGCCACGGTACGTCTCCCCCATGATTCTTGTCAACGCGTGTGCTTTTTGTTCCATGTTAAGGTAGAGTACCTGTCCTTGTTTTGCCTTGAACTCCTTCAGTTGTCATGAGCCGATGTGTTGCGGATTTCTGTTTATTTTCAGTTCCGTATTTAGGTCTGCTTCTGGGTCCTAACGCCCTCTAACGGGCTTCGCTATTGGTTAATCCCTATTGGATATTGGATAGATAAGCTATTAAGCTCCAGACTGGAATGAATACAAGACCTGAATGATGTCACTCAAGACAATATTGCTGACCTACTGCCGGCCATTCAACTACGAAAGCTCTTGTAAGCATTTTAAAATGGTAATTTGAAACTTGCTCATTATTTTAACTTTAACTGCAAATTTACAGTAAGAGATTTTGATCTTTAATGCCAGTGTTTTATCCTTTTCTTTGTACATGCTGAGCCCTCTAACGGGCTTCGCTATTGGTTAATCCCCTCGAGGCTCCGCCTCGACACCTGAGTCAAATTTCAATGGTCTCACCCTCCAGTCAGGGGGTAGTATCCTCCCCCAATATAACCCCAGTCTGTGCATTGCTCATTTCCCCTGAAAACTCAGCAACCACCCTGACCAGCTGGGCTGGTAGTTAGAGGGCGTCGCATGTACTCAGAATTGGGGTTACACCAGGTAATCTATATTTCTATATCGTAAATGCTCCGCCCTCTAATGGGCTTTGCTATTGGTTAAAACCGCAAGGTGAAGGCCGTAGGAATGAGATGTACTCCCAGCTGGCCCTGCCTAGCCGACAGGCCAAACCCCAACTATACAGTAACACACACACGTCTAGCAGGCCTGATTGGGTTCCACCGCCGAGGCACCCCACACTGGCCTGCACTGACCATCACCTGGACCTAGGCGTCACGTGGACCCCACCGCCACCAGCACCTGTGCACCGAGCACAGAATGCGCCACTGACCCCGAGGTCACATCCTGGAGATGAGACTGCACGAAAGTAGAAGCAGACGACCACAAAGCTGCCAGACAGATGACCGGCACTGAAACACCTCGAAAAAGAGCAGTGGAAGCGGAAATGCTCCTAGTAAAGTGGGCTCGCAGCCCCCCCGGAGGGGTCTGGCCCATAGCTTCGTAACCCCAAATTGCTGTAAAGGGGGTCCCCTAAGCCAGGCCACCGTAACAGACAAACAATTGGTCGGACCATCTGAACCCCACTGTATGGGTGCACACAGCGCGCACCAGGCACAATCCATGGAGACGCAGGTCCAAAGGAGACACGTCCGGCGGAAGACAGAATGCTCTCAGGCGCACCACCTTAGACTGAAAAGAAGCGGTGATGACCTTAGGACAGAAGGACGGGTTTGGGCGCAGCTCTAACAGTCCCCAGCCCTCTTGGCTGACGTCAACGCCAACAGGAGAGCAGTCTTGATAGACAAAGCCTCCAAGCCTGCCTTCGCCAACGGTTTAAATGGCGGACACAGAAGTCCGTCCAACACCGTCTGCAGCTCCCACTGGGGAACCAGGCGCTGAACCGGCGGCCGCAAACGACGGGCCACCTGGAAAAACCCAAGCTCCTGAGCCCCACCCTTTCAACCTCCCAGCCAGGAGGCGCCGGCCCAAGACCGGGCATGAGAGGATGGTGAACTGAACTGAACACTGAGGACACACCCACACCTGATGGTGTCGCTGGTGTATTCACTGTGTATTCGCTGGTGTATCATGTACCAATAGCGAAGCCTGTTAAAGGGCGGAGCATGTACGAAGGAAAGGATAAAACACTGGCATTAAAGATCAAAATCTCTTACTGTAAATTTGCATTTAAAGTTAAAATAATGAGCAAGTTTCAAATTACTATTTTTAATTGCTTCCAAGAGCTTTCGTAGTTGAATGGCCGGCAGTAGGTCAGCAATATTGTCTTGAGTGACATCATTCAGGTCTTGTATTCATTCCAGTCTGGAGCTTAATAGCTTATCTATCAATGCCTGTTGAGTGCCTTCAGAAATTGTTGGCAAAGCTCTGAGGATGATGCCCCTCAAGTCCTCATTCACAGTGCTCATTGCACTACAATGAGGGAAAATAATGGTGAAGAACTATTAGTGCCATGTCACAGATTACATACTCAGGTAGAGGGTAATACTCAGGTAGTAGGTCCTCCTGATTAACACAGTGGTAACAGCTCTTGATTGGTGTGATGCAGTGAACACCTACATTATGCAGATACAAAGCCTTACACTTTTCAGTGATGAAATAGACTGTTGAATTATTGTGGGTGAGTATCATAATCTTACCAACTTCAAGTCCATCCTCATTTATAACAACCAACTTTTTTTTGTATTTTGTTCCTTTTACAGTTGCTTCATGAGCAATCAATGTATTTGTGGGTCCAAAATCATAATTTGAAACCGATTCCTTGATGCCATCAGTGTAGTCACTTGAAAAAACACTTGGTTGCCTTTTCTACTACAATTTCTGGTGGAAAGAATTTGCCAGCACTAAGATATACTTGCAGAAGCTGATGTTTCTCTGCAAGTTTTGAGCACAGATTTTTAAAGTTATGCAGTTTTCTTGCACGGTTTGAAGTATGTGTGCTTACTCTTAAATCTCAAAGTCCACATACAAATGAGTGGCCCAAACTTAATGATGAGCTCCGGATAATGGCTCATGTAATGATGCTTAGGCTTAAGCCGATGATGGGGAAAGGCTTGTTTTCTGGAATGCAAGTATTCATCGATAAGGACTTCTAAATACCCTATTTGGCCAGTGGAAATGGCTGGTGCACAAATCAATGCCACAATTTTTCTTAGGAGATGTAATCTTCCCTCCAATCAACAATGGTAACAGTCTCAGTAAACACCAGTTTTGCACAGCATGGCCACCCAGTCTGTCATTATTACCATCATCATTACCTAGATGCCTGAACTGATACATTCTTCGATTCAATTCATTATAAGTAAACTGTTTGTCATCAGTGACACGGTGGTTGATAAACAAAGCAAGATCAGAAGCAACAACGCCTTCAAACAAATCATGCCCAAGACAAGGAGGCAACCCATGCTGACATACATGAAAGGAAGACTTTGATACCTCCACTATGAACTGAATGTTCCTCAAGGTTCTGAACATGCTCTTTGTATGGCTCTGGTGTGCGAGTGTTGGCTCTGGACAGAGGTACTTACTGCCAGTAGCAGTACATAGCCAGTATTGGGGGGGGGGGGTGTTATTCTGACCCCAGTGGGTTTGCAATTTCAAATTAATCTTGATAAAGTATCAAGCCTAAAGAGGACCTCTCTGTCTGGCCCCAGTTTCCTGTGATGTTTTCACCATCCCACACATCTTCAAAAACATCCTTCAACTGGACACGAATGTGCACTTTACCATACTGTTTCCACAGACTCAATGAAAAAGGGCCTCAATCATCTGTTTTATAGAGACATACTGAGAAAAACTCTCCTTGACAGCTTCATTCTGTCCTAGGCAAATGGGCATAGGTTCAACATAATTAAAACAGTGTCAGGGATTGCCATGTGGCAGCAGACTAGGACCCAAAAATGCAAACAGGCAGCTCCAGCAAACTGAAGGATTTATTGAATAAAAATATACAAAAACAAATCCAAAAAACATGGGAGTAAAGAACCATCCAGAAGCAGGAACAAGGAACAGCAGAGAAAACACATCCGGACAACACACAAAGGGAAGGGACCGCTATATATATGGGAGGCAAACGAGAGGATCAGACACAGGTGAGTGACGAGACACAGATGCAATCAAACCAAGGAGGGAAACAGACAAAGACAGGAAAGCAAAAGGAGACAGACACAGAATTTCAAAATAAAACAGGAAACATAAATCCAAAACCGTGACAAACAGTGTTTGCCTGCGCTTGTCTGTTTTTAATGTGTGGCTATTGCATGCTCGGAAGGGATCTTCTGCTTTCAGATTGTCAGTTGAATCATTAATAGAAACCTCTGGAACCAAGAGTAACCAACTTCTCACTTGGTTTGGATAGAGTACTTGGTTTGTTAAAAACAAATTGACTGCATATCTTCAATGATAGTCTAAATGATGGAGGATGGAAGTAGCAACTTTGCCTGTAATTTCAGATAAAACAGCCAGATTCTTCAAAAATTAGGTCTCATCAACATTTTCAGGGCTTACTTCCAAATACTCACTATTTCTAAATAAATCAGTATGTTCATCTGATATCATTTTGAGAGCTTCCAGCCTCTGTCACAAGTGCTGTGGCAACAATGGATGCAGTTAGGTTTAGCTCTGTTGAATTTTTATGTTTTCTGGATAGGTGAGTGGTAAATGTAGATATTACTGCAAATGATTTATCACATTGCTTAAAAGGGACATGCCACTGTTCATCCCTCTTTAATGTGCATTTTAAGATGGGAATAAAACTGAGTGAGTGTAATACATTTGGCACTACACAAATTGACATGGCATGCTAGGTCTACTGCAGTACACAAATGTGACCTTGGCTCTATCACATGCTCCTTGTGATATCTGTAAAGATGTGATTTCAAAGCTGCAAATGTTTTGAAGTTCCTATTACAGTCCTGGATGCAACACTGAAGAACTAAGTTCAGGGTATTGCTCTGAATTCTCATGTGTTTCACATAGGCCACTGTAGTATTTGATTTATGTCCACAGATCTGACATGGAAACATGATGACAAGCCAAACAGGGCAGTCCTGTGGATTAGCATTCTGGGCTAGGCAAAACAACATTAGAATACAAACCAGCAACAGCTAAAATGTGAATATTAATTATCCTTTCTGAATATTCTATCACCAATTTGGACTGACCAAATCCAAAATACAGCCAACATTAAATCAACAAAAACCTTACAGAAAAGTTTTCCCTCTATAAATAGAAAGGTAGAGATTACACACTAATCTCACACATTTGACTTGAAGATTTACGAGTTAACCTAATTCAAGTTCAATGTGCATTAGACAACAAATAACTTAAAGAAATCTGATTTGGTAAAAAAAAAAAAACAATCACAAACAAAGAGACATAAAAACGTTATCTCATGATCTCATGATTGTAATTATCTGTACACTGGAAGAGACCCAGGAGCAGGGACCACACGATGAGGTAGGAGTAAAGGTAAGTTCAGGTCTTTACTGGGTAATCCAAGGTCATACACAGGGTGATCAAACAAGACCAGACGACTGGCCCAAACAGGCTTCACCTTGGAGACATGGAAGGAGGGGTGGATTCGCATAGGCCGAGAAAGGTGTAGGCGTATGGCAGCGGGATGATAACTTTAGACACCGGAAAGGGCCCGATGAAACGTGGAGCCATCTCGCGGGGACCGCCCGAAGGGGAAGATTCTGAGTGGACAGCCAGACCCGCTGTCCTACTCGATAGTGGGGAGCCGGGATGCGATGGCGTTTAGCGTAGTGCTGGGAGGTGCACAGCAGGGCCACCCTCGCTTTCCTCCAGGCAAGACGACACCTCCTGACCAGAGCGTGAGCTGATGGAACCGCAAGTTCCAGGTCCGGGAACAACGGGGCTTGGTAACCATATACACAGTGGAACGGGGACATTCCTGTTGCCGAAACAGAGAGAATTATGAGCAGAGAATTATGAGCATACTCTATCCAAAACAACTGCTTACTCCACGAGGTCGGGGTCTGGGACACCATGCACCGAAGGCTGGTCTCCAGTTCCTGGTTGTAGCGCTCTGTCCATTGGACTGGGGGTGATAGCCGGAGGACAGGCTGACCGTGGCCCCAATGAGGGAACAGAACTCCTTCCAAAACCGAGAAACAAATTGGGGCCCCCGGTCCAAAACCACATCCTGTGGAAAACCCATGTAACCAACAGACATGACCCAACAGGACCTCCGCAGTTTCTTTGGAAGAGGGGAGTTTAGGCAGTGGAACGAAATGTGCCATTTTAGAAAAACAGTCTACCACAGTGAGGATGACGGTGTTACCTTTGGAACAGTGGCACCCCATGACGAAATCTAGGGAGATGTGGGACCACAGTTGCCTCGGAACCAGTAGGGGCTCAATGTCCCAGGAAATGGCTCTGATGATGCATGTGGAGGGTAGAATGGTGGAAGGAGCCTCCTCCGCCCCTTCAGGAACCGCAAGCCGAGAAAGGGCATCAGGCTTCGTGTTCCGGGAGCCTTGGCGATGAGACAGGGAAAAATTGAACCTGGTAAAAAAAGAGGGCCCACCTTGCTTGTTGGGAGTTCAGGCGTTTAGCGGATCAAAAATTATTCCAGGTTTTTGTGGTCAGTCCACACAAGGAAGGGAACCTCCAGCCCCTCCAGCCAGTGCCTCCACTCTTCCAGTGTCAACTTGATGGCTAACAGCTCCCGGTTCCCTACGTCATAGTTTCCCTCAGCCGGTGACAGGTGCCTGGAAAAGAACGCACGGGGGTGCACCTTACCATCCTGCTTGGAGCGTTGGGAGAGAATGGCTCCCACCCAGACCTCAGAGGCGTCGACCTCGACGATGAACTGCTGTCCCAGCTCTGGGAGGGTGAGGATGGGAGCGGTGCAAAACCATTGTTTAAGCTCAGAAAACGCCAGTTCCTCCCTGGGGGACCACTGGAACTGCCCACCGGGCGAAATAAGGGCATGCAGTGGAGCCGCAACAGTACTGTAATTGCGTATGAAATGTCTATAAAAGTTTGCAAAACAAAGGAAGCGTTGCAGCTGCTTCCTGGTGGTGGGCTGAGGCCACTCTGCCACCGCACTGACCTTAGAGGAGTCCATCTGTAAACTGCCATGAGATACCACGAAGCCCAGGAAGGAGACTGTACGAGTGTGGAACTCGCACTTCTCCGCTTTCACAAAAAGGTAGTTTTCTAGCAGGCACTGCAGCACTCTCCGCACATGCAGGACATGCTCCTGTGCGGTTTTGGAAAAGATCAGAATGTCATCGAGGTACACAAACACAAATTGGTTCAACATGTCATGAAGAACATTGTTTACCAATGCCTGGAAAACTGCTGGGGCATTAGTGAGTCCAAAAAGGCATGACCAAATACTCATAGTGCCCACTGGAGGTGTTGAAGGCAGTTTTCCACTTGTCCCCCTCTCTAATCCTGACCAGATTGTAGGCATTTCTCAGGTCCAGCTTGGTAAATATGGCGGAACCCTGCAACAGTTCAAAAGCTGAAGAAATTAGTGGCAAGGGGTAACGTTTTTTTACCGTAATGTCATTGAAACCTCTGTAGTCGATGCAGGGCCGCAGAGATTTGTCGATTTTCTCCACAAAGAAGAATCCCGCCCCCCGCGGGAGAGGACAAAGGTCGAATAATCCCTGCCACCAAGGATCCCTGAATATAAGTGTCCATGGCCTCATGTTCTGGAGCTGACAGAGAATACAAACGCCCCTTGGGAGGCGTGGTGCCCGGGAGAAGCTCGATGGCACAGTCATACACCGGTGCAGCGGTAGAGACGTAGCCTGAGCCTTACTGAAGACCTCCCCAAGGTCCAGGTACTCGGCGGGGACTCCCAACAGATCAGGAGACTCTGGGGACCCCACGGGGCACCTGGGGGAAGACAGGTCATATTATTTAATGCTCTTTTTGATTCTGAGACTGGCAGCAATGTACTTACTTATAGCACTTGTGATTCATCACCAGCCCTTACAAGTTGGACGAGACTTCTTGTTTTTTTCGATCATGGTGTATGCACTTTATGTAAAGCTCTTATTTAGAAGTAGCTTTGGATAAAAGCGTCTGCTAAATGCAATGTAATGTAAAGGTCAGTGGACAGGCAAGAGTGACGACAGTCCTTACCCCACCCCACAATGCTGCCATCAGCCCAGTCTATATGCAGGTAATGTCTCAACAGCCAAGGATAGCCCATAATGACAGGTTATTGCGTAGAGGACAGAAGATGGAAGACAAGAGTCTCAGAATGGTTACCTGACAGTAGTAGCTGCACCGGCCTGGTGCGGTGGGAAACCCTACACAGGAGCTGTCCATCCAATGCATTGGCCGATAGGGGGCACGGAAGCCTCTCCACTGATAAGCAAAGCTGGCATGCCAGTCCCAGTCCATAAAGTTGCCATCGGCTCCAGAGTCTATGAACACCGACAGCTCTAGGGACTGAGTGGGAGTGATAATAGTTGCCAGGGTCGAAGATTGAGAGGGCAAAGTGTCAACAGTAGTACGGCTCACCAGAGCCCTCCTGCCTACTGGTGAGCCTTTTCTTTTAACGGACACTGAGCCAAGTAATGGCCCAGTTGGCCACAGTAGAGGCACCTTCTCTCCCGTAGACGCTGGCGTTCCTCCGGAGAAAGGCGAGCTCTCCCCAGTTGCATAGGCTCCTCCTTGTCCCAGGGCGGTGATCCTGCATAGTCCGGGAATGCAGACCTTGGAGCCCCCCCCAGGCACTGCCCTTCCACGGGCCTCCATGGAATGCTCCCTGCCGCGCTCCCACAGCCAGTTGTCAATCTTTATGGCAAGAGCAATCAGGGTATCGAGACTTGAGGTGTAAGAAGGTAGCCGACAGTGATGGACCATTCCTGCGGAACTCGATGGCGTTATCCGCCACCCGTGCCTTGCCTCACATCGCGGTGTACTGTGGTCGAAGACACCTATTAATGCTGAAGCAAACACGAAGCAGATCGGAGATTGCCTTTCCCACTCTGCCGTAGCCCACTCTCGAGCTCTACCCGTGAGGTGGGTGATCAGAAAGGCAATCTTGTTGCGTTCTCTGGAAAACGCAGATGGCTGCATCTCAAAAACAAGGGAGACGTTAGTCAAAAACGAGCAGCAGGTGTCCCTCTGGCCCCACCAGACCCACCACTTGGCGTAAGTTATCCACTAGCTCCCCCATAGCTTTCTCCATGGAAGATTGGAAACCCCCCCTGCTGGGACTGCAGCTGATGCAAGCCCGCAGATAGGGAGGAGAGCGTCTGAGCATGGTGGGCAAGTTGCTGGCCTTGAGATAGGATGGCCTGGTGAATCAGGTCGGTTCCCGCTGGGTCATGGTCAGATTGTACTGTAATGATCTGTACACTGGAAGAGACCCAGGAGCAGGGACCACACGATGAGGCAAAAGTAAAAGGTCTTTACTGGGTAAACCAAGGTCATACACGGCAGAGGTACAGACAGGGAGTATGCAGAGGGAAATCCAAAAGACAAGCAATAGTTTCAAACCGTGCTTCAGGAAGCTGAGTCCAAAGGCAAGGGCAGAGGCAGAGCCCACAAAATGAGCAAAAGACCAAAAACACAAAGATCCGTCATACAAATACAGGAATGCTGGAGAGCTTGAAACTAGTAGCTTAAAACAATCTGGCAAATGAACATGGGGAGGCTAGACCTCTAAATACCACCAGGTGTGTGGGTCGCCAGGTGGCTGTAATCACACCTGACAAGATACTGGAACAAAGGCAGGAAGTTACCGAGCAGCAATCGATACCTACAAGTCCTTTCACAATAAAACAGGAAGTGCCCAAGTCCTACCGACTTGTGACAATGGTAGGTAGGCCACCAAATCAACATGACAATGATGAGTTGATTGCAAATGTTATTTATTTTATCATTGCTAACAAGCAAAGCAAAGAGCCACTCACCTATTCATTCACAAGATGAAGATGGATGAAAAATTATAACTTCATTCACAAACAATTCGTTCTATTTGAACGACTCTTGAAGTGAACGAAATGAGCTGATTCCTCCCCCATTCAGTGTATATGTTTCATTTCGTGAAATTCTGTATGATCAATATAGATACTATAGATCATACATTTTAATTGGTTAGAATTTAAATATATCTGAACATTAATTAATGGGATGCAAACTTTGGTCTCACGCACAAAAGTAAGATGTGATACTCTCTGTTACTTTGCTATTTAAAGGCCACAGCACACTACTTCCTGCATTGACGTAAACCATGCACTGCACATTCATCCAATAGGATTTTGTGATACTGGGCTGTGAATCCGGTCTATATAAAACTGTCTGATGGATGTGTAAGTAGTTAGTTGCTAACAACATATCACAGCCAATGATACATCCTGGCTTTGTCTGTATGAGTTAATTTTTCATTAATTCTAAGTCATTCTCCCTTTTAGCCATAAAAAAAAAAAAATTATTGCAGACTAAAACAACTGCCTTGCTCAAGGGCACCTCAGTGGTGGTATTGAAGAGGAGCAGGCAATGATGTCTCACTTCATCACCCAGATTTATCAAGCCGTATCAGGTACCAAACCAATCACCTGATGGCCACCTGACTGCCACCGCTAATTTGTCCCTTCCACTTATATTAATAAAGGTTTCTTTGTGTATGTGTCTGTAATTAAATGTTCCATTCCATCTATTTTAAACCCAATGCCTTTTGCCTTCATCTGTCATCTTTGCTATTCAAGTGTTCTTGGCCAGTATGGTTCAAACTGATCTGGTCTTCACCTCCTGTTAAAATTGTGCTACAATTGAATTTTGGTGTCATTTTTACCAGCAGCTGACACCTGCGAGGCCCAACGCTCAGACTATCAATATGCTCATTTGCATGTGATTCAGTTAGATCCAGACTAGCACCAGGTTAATCCACTCTCTGTTAAAAGCAACAATAAAAACCTTTTTGTCGAACCACACAATCTATTATTCACTGTTCCATTTTTTTCCCTCCAACTCATTAGTGTCAGACAATGAGATGAAGTAGGGATATACTGTAGAGGACACCTGTGATTCTAAGATAGACTAGCAATTCGCCTTATATTGGATAACAAATTAATTTTTATGTTTTATATAGCCTAGTTGTTTTATGGTGCACGTCTATTAAATATCTTGAAATATTAGAAGTTCACTTAGATAAATAGCAATGACCCACAAAAAGTATGAAGTGAAAACAAGGAAAAAATTGATTTGAAATTCATTCCAGTGGGAGGTATTATAAGCATGTGATAAGAATGCTATGTAGGGCATTAAAAAGGACGGTTATACACACATTTAAGCCTGTGTCTCATCAAACATGCACTATTGGAAATCTCTAAGTCAACATTAAACGTCAACATTTAAACGTTCTCAGGTATTGACTCCACATTCATTTAGTGTGTGTCATTGCATTTTAGTTGATTTTATATTAAAAGTTTATATTTATTAACTATAAAAATCTTTAATTATTGTAGTTTTACATTTTTCTTAACATACATAAAGAAAAGGTTCAAAAACACACCTATCAACACCTCTAAAGCTGCAAACATGTTGTATCTTGTTTGTTTAAGCCGTACACAAACAGTAATGTGAAAATGTCAGTTTGTGATGTCAGAGTATTATTGGTGTCAGTTTGTCCATTCTCCAGGTATTTATGTGCAGCATCTTTCATGGTTTCCTGGCAACCTCAATATGACAACAAGACTCTATGAAGTTACTGCACCTAGCTGTTTGTTCACCAAAAAGGGTTACAGCAGTTAACTTCCCCCAAAACCACACTTGATGAGATACAATGTTGTAAATTGAGCTTGTTACAGTAGATAGTGCCGAGCTGTTTCCTCCTGCTTCCAGTTTTGATGCTAAGTTAGGCTAATCACGTCCTGGCTTTAGCTCCATACTTAATATCCAGCCATGAGAATGGTATGTTCTCATTCAACCCTGAACAAATAAGTTTCTGTCCCAAAATATTGAAATAGTCCTTTAACAACAAGCAGCAAAGCCTATTCCCAGATGGTGCATCGTTTAATGTGGAGTATCTTTCACCAACTGTGTTTAATGCACCTTCATTCTCTGCTTATCTTAATTTAATCTTTTTTGTGTATAAAGGTTTGTGTCTGGAAATGATCAGCTAGTATAAACATAAAACCAACCAGTCAGAGATTTATAGCTCATCAAAACAGTCATTCTCTGTAAAAGCCTGCTGGTTTAGAGGACTGTTCCAGTGCAAGCACTGTTGTAAAAACAAAACAAAACAAAATGCATTGTCATTTGTGGGACATCCTAACAAAAAAGAACACCAGTTTCTCGCACTGAAAAAGTAGCTTCAATAGATTATGATCAAACAACAGTTTATGTCTGATGAATGCCAATTGTGCTCCTGGCTCGATCGGGTTCATCACAAACAATAACCCAGACAGCGTTAAATGTAGGTTTAAGAATAGTATTCCTCGTCTGACAATGTTCAACAAAATAATAATGGAATCGTGAAGCTACTGTCGGATTAAAGAAGCCACCTGCCTTTGTTTTATTTGATTTTTATGCAAACACGTCAGGTTTAGCCTTCCTGTTGGACTAATCTCCTTGCAATCACTCCATTGATCGGCCAGCTCGTGTGAAACTATATGCTTGTAAACATGTAAATAAAAAAATCTGTGAAGAAAGAGAGATTTGAGGTGAATTTGGCACATGGATAACTGAACACACATTTCATGTGAACTAGTATGGAGACTCAAACTTAACTTTTGTGGAGGAAAAATCACTTTTTTCACTAAATCACACTAAAGTGTCCTTCCAAATGGTGATCATATCCATAGGATATGATATTTCCTTTGTTTAGAACTGTGTTTCCTGTAACACATGGTAAACCTTGAAAAGTATCACATGTCGATTTATCCAATTGTGCCTACTTCAAAGGACACCATATAGGGAGGAATGTGCTAATTCCTTTGCTTTCAATGCTTAAATACAAGGCAACCAAGATTAATGAATTCATTAATAAAAGTACTATGAGAACGAAAGCAAAAAAATAACATGTTTAATTAAATGTATTGTAAACACTTACACTTCTGTGATTAGCATGTAGAAAGACAATATCGACCACACTGTAATTTTTGTATGAAAGGTAAATTTAATAAATTACTACAAAGAAAATACAGCAGGTTTTTTTTGAGTAGTCTTATGAGATGCTGTAGCTGTATGCTTTTAAACTAATCTCTGTTTCAGGTGGAAACATGCCAATTTACACTAAACCGCCAATCTTTTTTATTTATTGGTTGGGTTTTTTCAGCAAATTAAATTACTAATACCTAACTATTAAAATGAACTGCTCTTGCTAATTAGTATACAGTCAAGTCCATAAATATTGGGACATCGACACAATTCTCATCTTTTTGGATCTATACACCACCACAATGGATTTGAAATGAAACGAACAAGATGTGCTTAAACTGCAGACTTTAAGCTTTAATTTGAGGGCATTTACATCAACATCAGGTGAACGGTGTAGGAATTACAACAGTTTTTATATGTGCCTCCCACTTTTTAAGGGACCAAAAGTAATGGGACAATCCAGTCAAGAGCTATTTCATGGACAGGTGTTTCATGGACATTCCCTCGTTATCTCATCATCAATTAAGCAGGTAAAAGGTCTGGAGTTTATTCCAGTGTGACATTTGCATTTGGAATCTGTTGCTGTCAACTC
>JAVQJL010031904.1:0-13783 GCA_036024295.1 Nannoperca obscura | reverse complement strand
CCCCCCCCCCCCCCCCCCCCCCCCCGCCGCGGGTGAGTCAAGACACAAGTGTGCTTGTCAAAGCCAGGGCCAGGCTGAGAGAGAGAGAGAGAGAGAGAGAGAGAGAGAGAGAGAGAGAGCTGCCCTGACCGCAACAATGAACCCAAAATGGCTGCCAGTCAAAGCCCCAGAAAAAGAGACGGCGGTGTGTCGGCGCTCTCCTCTCTGAGCGTGAATCACTGCTGTCACTCCTCTCTGGCTGACTGGTGTGAGCTCATGCGAGAGCCCTCCGGCGGACAGGGAGGCAGGCTTGACTCCAGTAAAGCTGCAATAGGCAGGAGGGCTGAGCTTTGGGTTTCAGAGGCCTCCAGTTGGTTGGAGCAGGATTTGAAGGCTGAGCCGAGGGCCAAAAGTGTACGGGAAGTGTGACACCAAATCACATCGGATTCTGAACCGTTTACTTATTTCCTCATGCTTTCATCCCTCGCTCCGTCTCTCTATTTGATTGGGTGGGAGGATTAGGACTGGATTACCCAAGGAGGGGATGTGAACCAGAGTGTGTTTGTTTGCACATGTGTGTAAAGGTTGGATCTAATAGTGAAGCTTGTTTATCATATGACCTTGTGGGTGAGTAAACGCAGAAGCGTCGCAGCAAAGCGTGCAGGAGCGACGGCCACATGGGGGAGGGAGGTGGAGCACCAGAACCTCCAGACGCCCAAACACAATTAGATTAAGGCTTTGCCACATGCTATTGTGAGCAACACATCTTGGTGGAAGTCAAGCGTCCATGTTTTTCAGTTTGGAGCAGCTTCCTGAACCAGCATCCCTTATTGAAAACCAGCCCCCAGGCTGTGACCCTTTTGGGGTCACAAGATCAATTTGAGGGCTCTCGTGATGATTAAGGAGGAGGAAAGCATAAAAAAACAACTAATATCTCTTCTCATCTCTGCTTTAGCTCTAGAAAATTACTGTATAATTTAACTTTTTTGGGGACTCTAAAAGAAACCACTGTTTGCTTAAACTCGTAACAAATGGCAACCAACAATGAGAGGTTTCATTTTAAGGGGTCAAGAGCCAAACAGGTAAAAGAAAACCCAGGTGAAAATAAACTGAGCTTTTTTTGAGCTCCCAGCATTGAAATATGAACTTCAATGACCTGCGAACCTAAACAACATGTAAATGTAAAGGGGCATAACATCCAGCTCCAAATATATTGAATCGGATCTGAAATCCATAACATTTCCAGTGCAATAACGATGAACATTGTCTCAGCTGTGGCCACGTCTGACATGCACACATGAAAACACCTGGGAAATAGAGATTAAAGCCACTGAAGCACAAATGCCAAAGGTCCATTCAAGGGAATAATTTAGCAAGAGACAGGAGTTGAGGGAGGGACAAGAGAGACAACAGCCCTCTTGATGGCAGATGAAGATATGCAGGTGACGAATTCAGATGCAACAATAACAACAACAACAACAACAAACCCACATCAATCACAGCAGCATTCATCTGCCAGTCCTGCCTGGAGATCTGTCAGAGAGCTTTACTGCCTCTGTGTCGGACCCCGGGCTGCACACGTGTGTCACACAGCGTTTGTATTCATGCACACGACAAGGAATTTAAATGTGTGTGTGTGTGTGTGTGTGTGTGTGTGTGTGTGTGTGTGTGTGTGTGTGTGTGTGTGTTTACAGTCCAGCCCGGTCCAGTTTGGCCTGGATTAGCCCCTGAAGCTCTGCAGGGCTGCCGAGTGGACAAGAAGGGGGCAGAGGTTGAGAGAGGGGAGGGGCTGCAGTAATCTGCTAATCTCATTAATACCACGGCTGTGGGTGCCCTGTCAACAAGACACAGGGAACAAAGGATGGAGTAAACAGCTGATGACCCTGGCTGCAGTCCACCACACAATGCCCACACACACACACACACACACACACACACATTGCCATGCATACACTCACACAAAACATCCATATTCTGCTTCCAAACTCTCCTGAGATTAGATAAAACTGAAACACAGCGGAGTTAACTGGCAGGTTTATAGGTACAGATGAAAAAATAACAGCAACTGTCCCCTCAGGCAAGACGACCCTCAAAAGGCTCCACAAAACACTGCCTGTTCGTTTTGCTTTAGTGATTACACAGCGCACAGCAGGACCAGCGAGACCTTACATGGACCTCTCAGCTGTTCCCATCAGTCTGAGTCACTTTTCACTGCTGGCACATGGGGCTTAGCCAGCAGCGGACGTCAAGATGTCTCCTTGTATTGTCCGGGAAAATATAACGTTGCCTAGGTGAATTATATTGTCTGTGCCAAGTTTTATTCTTCTGTGAATCCACACGGGCATGTAGTTTAATATTACCGGTGGAAAATCCTTGATGGTATTTTTGTGAGTGATGATGGCATCACACTGATTGATCACATTCAGATAGGAGGGTGGGGATGCTGGGGTGCTTGGGTGTGCAGATCCAGAGGGGCAGCTGGGACGACTTGGACCAGACACATGGGGACAGGTGGACCAAATGGTTCCTCAATTCAAGTAAACTCAGGTGGATATTCCAGGAAAAACAAAACACAAATGTGAGCCTCTGTTAGCAAATTATCAGAGAAAGTCTTGGGGATGAAATGTTTTAAATCCTTATTTCTATCTGTAGATGGAAGGGACAATGGCAACAAACACAGATGGAATGACTAAATATGTCTACATAGCTCTGTCAAGATGGGCCTTCATTGCTCCTGCAGGGCAGCAGAAGACGAAAAAGGGGAGAGGAATCAGTTTGAGACAAATGTGTGTGTCTGTGTGCAAGTATACGTGTGCATGAGTGTACAAAAAGGCATGCGGTCAGCAAGGATCGTTGCTCAAAGTCTCACCGATCCAGCACCCGACTATAGTCCTGAGGGCCACAGCCGCCTTCACTCTTGAGTTCAGCAAATACCTGTGTGAAAAAGTGCGGATCTGCATTGATGCGTAGCATCTTGGAGCTGGTGGCATTGATGATGGCGAGGCAACGGTCCCAGAAGGCCTCCTTACCTGCCTCAACCAGGAAGGGCTTGAGAGGGTACGAGATCTCGTTGCCCATGTAGGAGTAGGACAGGTAGAGGCAGGTGAGCAGGATGGCCTGCAGCTCGTGCTCCGACGCCACCAGGTCGCCGTCCACGACGTCTCTGCACAGCATGTAGACAAAGACCACGTTGGCCGGCGTGACGAAGGCCTGGTCCTGCCAGCCCTGCAGCAGCAGCGAGCGGTCCACAGCCCGCAGCCAGAGTACCGGGTCGGCCGGAGACAGATGCTTCAGGCGGTAGCAGCGGCAGCACAGGAACTCCCCCAGGCAGCGCAGGAGCTCGCTGGTGGAGGCCTGGACGATGACCCGCTTTGGGGACGAGGTCAATGTCCCTTGGGGAACTTTCTTCACAGAGGAAAGCTGCTGGGACTTGCTGTAGCCATATCCGTGCCCCTGGCCCAACCCCAGGCCATAGCTGAGCCCCAGACCCAGTCCTGCTGGGCCTTCGTAGCTAGACAGGTTGGCACACGACAGCGACTTCTTCACATTCTCGCGGTTGAGGTGCAACACAGGGTCCTTTTGGTAGATGTTGATGTTGTTGTTGTTGTTGAGAGGGTCCACGAGGGCCACTGGACCGCCGGAGCCTTTCTTGGAGTTGCCCTTCTTCTTCGTAGAGGCCACTAGTCGCTTCCACGTGAGAGCCGGGAGGAAGATGGACTGGCCCCTCTTCAGCCCCCGGTCTTTCTGGCTGTTGAGAGAGCGGCTACTGAGGCTTGGGTAGTGGCTTAGCGAGCCCGGCCGGTTGTCATAGTAGCCTGATTTCCGAGAGCTCGGAGACAGTGATAGTACAGTGCCCATGGTGAGTCAGTGCTCCACAGATTATACTGCCTTACTTGCTGTTGCGGAGAGGGGGCGTGTTTGAGGCGAAGCTCTCTTTTGTTTCTTAATATCCAGCAGAAGGGAACTTTCAACGGGGAAACAGCAGGAAGAGACGGGCATGTCAAGGTGAGCTGAATAGTGGAAGCAGTTTAAATGACTGTGGCTGCAGAGACATTACCTGCAACACTGAAACACAAGAAGAGAGATTTTAACACACACATCAACAACATCTAACCCCATTTTAAACACATGTGGGACATATACTGTTAAGTGCATGTCGTTGATATTAACCTCTTCAACCCCACAGCCATTATAAACTCACACTGAGCAGCCAAACATTATTTTTTTTAAACATAACTTTTTTATCAAATTCTGCAGGAGATGAAAGTTTCAGGCTGAATATACATGCAGAAACATTTGCAGCCGTGAAAAACATGCAGCTTTGTGTTTCGTTCTGTGGAAACACAGCTACACTGAAGAGGTGGAACAAGCCTGTGCAGTCAGACAGTGTGGATGAAGCCAGTTTGTTCCGACCTTTAAGGGGAAATATCAGGGTAAAACAGGATTTTAGGGGGTTAATTAAAGCCAGATTTAATCTATTATCTCCTAATTGCTAAAACGTGTTCTTATGCTCTGAAGGCGCTTAACACACATTATTCCCTTCTGCAATAAGCTGCATGTTAAAAATAGACAATGCAAACATCATTATTTTAGTTTTAAAAGATTACAAATGTGGAATCAGAAAAACACACGAATCTTAACGTTTAATCTCCACCAGTGTCGCTCTCCAGCGCTGCTGTGACGCTCACCTGTGAGTCCGAGGTGGTCTCCTGCCGCAGTCCGCGAGGCGGAAAAAAGATATAAAGGAGCGCAACAAACGCGCTGTTTCTGCAGCCACAGCCGGTGACTCGGGGTGGCAGCGAGCAGGATCAGGATGCTGATCTGTCTGCAGAATTAAAGGCGGAAAGTCACTGCAGAAGCTCTGACCCACTCTTCAAAGATGCCAAGTCTGGAACAACGCGTCGGTCCTCGCCGGGCGGGCTGCAGGTGTCATCCTCCGCTGCACCTCAGACCCAGGCGAGAAAGATGGTTCACTTGGTTGAGATCGGCTGTCTTCTCGTTTGTGTCTCCATATCCGAAATGCAAAACTTTCACAGTGTCTGAGTCCTTTCAATGCATTCCATGTCTCAGGTCCGAGCGTAAAGTAAGTCGCCTCTCACTTCTCCGGTTCTGTTCCGGGTCTCCGGTGCAGCTGTGAGTCCGCGCTCTGAGCTTGAGCTTCGCCCACTGACCGGTGATCGGTCCGACCTCTGAACGGGCTTCGCGCACATTAAGAGGCTGAGCAGCCAGTGAGCGCACAGAGCGGCTCGTCACACCGCCTCCCCGAGACACAGACTCCTCCTGACGGGGCTCAGCTGCCGCCTGACACACACACACACACACACACACACACACACACACGCGCGCACACACATAAACAGTCAGTGTAGTAAACTCTAACCAACATAATTTACCTTCATCATCATCTTCAATAACAAATCATTCTTACGCTTACACCACATTAACATACGACTAATAGAATATTATTCAAATGTAATAATACATATATGTTATTTATACAATACAATAAAAAATATGCGAGAAATCAACAACAAAAACAATAGAAATCAAAAAAATAAAAAGTTAAATAATATAAAAAACAGTTTTCCAAGTTCAAGAATGAACTTGAAACGTCAAAATAAAAGAAAACAAATAAAACATGTAAGAAATAGAAAACAATAAAACTTGAAAGGAACAGTAACACAGTACAGTGGTACTATATATGCTGCAGCTTGTTAAAGTCACCGAGATCAATATAGTCTTCTCTTTAGCCACAATAATACATCATAATTTATATGTTGATTATATTTATTATTTATCTGAAGCAGTAAGGAGTAAAAAGAACAATATTTGCCTCTGAATCGTTGTGGGGTTGAAGTAAATGTCCATTTTTTGCTGATGATAAAACATTATATGCCCCAGCTCAAGCCCCGTCTCGTCTTCAGTATAGTAGCATGAAAGTACAGGGAACTAATAGTTTTAGCTCTGCACAATGTACTTCACCTGCTAAAGAATGAGGCTGTCTATTAAATGCTTGTAAACTGCAAATGGTGCAGAATGTTTTTTGTGCTAATAAAAGCATAATGATCTGAAAGAAGTTGTAAAATAGTCCCTCAGAAGCCTGGAAATAAGCACACAGAGGGAAAATTATAAATTCCTATTGACTTATAGGAACATTAAAGCAAAAATGTTACATTAAATGTCCTCTCTGCTGCTCCCTGAAATCTTTGTTATACTTCCTGTTATTGTGCTGTTGTGTGAAGTTAACAGCATGTTTTTATTTCTGTAACGCTTCCTGATCTCCTCTCTTCCCCCATTCTCACTGACTATCATGTCCATCAACTGAACACCCCCTTTTAGAGGCGATAAAGCTTTATGAATCAAATTGAAACATCAGATGATGATGACATGGGGGTGAGTAATGCACACCCGGGGAGGGTGTCCTGTAGTGAGTAAGCTTCCCTCACATGGAGGCAGGTGAGCTCTTGTTATGCAAGTGTCTTCATGAGTCCTTCCTGTATTGTAGGTCATGAGCTGCCTGAGCTGTCCAGTATAAGAGGATCAGATCCATTGTTTGGAAGGACGGCCAATAAAGTATAAATAATACTGTCACTTCCTCCATCTATCACAGCTTTAAATCCATCTGTCTCACTACTGAAGTACTCATGTGGACAATATGTCATAAATACACGTGTGTGCAGAGCTTCTTCAGAGTCCCGGCCTTGTGCTTTATTTGGCATTAAGCTGTGTGTTGTCTTGGTTCGGTGGTTTGTGAGTTGTAAGTAATGGCTTTATTAACTGAATAATATGAGAACAAAAATGCTTTAAATGCTCTGTTACGAGTAAACATCATGCATTGAAAATGTTACATAAGTAAACGTATAAGTATAATCAGGAAAATGTACTTAAAGTATTAAAAGTAAATGTACTCAGAAAAATGTCCCCTGTGACTGTTAAAGTATATATATTATATTATTATTACTTATGCATTAATATAAAAGCAGCATTTTATTGTTTTTGTTGGTTGAGTTGGAGTTAATTTTGAATAATCTTGTATAAAACTGCAACTAATGATTAGTTTTACTATGGATTCATTCATTAATTGATTGGGTTAGGGTTAGGGTATTGATACAACCAAAAGTACAAGCATGAAAATAATTTCAATAATTTAAAGGAAACGCTTCACATTTGAGAAGTATGTTTTTGCATGAAAAATGAACTTAAACTATTCTGAAAATAATTTCCTCTCCATGCGGCTTGATTGATTAATTGACTAATTGTTTCAGCTGTACTTTTATAAACTGTTGGGTAGTTTAATACATGAAAAATCATCATATTTTATAAACTCTTTGAAAACTAAAGTTGTCAAATAAATGTAGAGATGTAAAAAGTGCACTATTTGTCTCTGTATGTAGAAGATGTAGAGTTATTAGAAGTGGACATGCGCATGAGAATAAAAGGTAAAATGCCTCTAATTTGTACTTAAGTAGAGTTTGAGTAAATGTACTCAGTTATAATCAGTGAAAGCAGAATACTGAATACAACTGTGAATCAGACAATCACAACAAAAGACCTCTCCAGAGTTTCTGTATCAGGGGCTTCAGTGTTAAAACCACTCATCTGATTGATCATGAATCACATCTCAACCTTGCAGAATATGTCTGACAGCTTTGTCTGGCAGCATCTCAAACAAGCTGTCAGACTCACAGCTGTCCGCTGCACATATTACTGAGTCATCCTCCAGAAGAGAGGAGCCTTAATTTGATCTCTCAGAAAGACAAAACTCCCGCACTGTGCATTCACTGCACCTCTGTGTTTATTCAAGCAGCTTCTTTATAAACATGTACAATATATTTAATGATACAGCTGCTATAGAGATCGTACTTGTTCACTGTCAGCCCTGAAATAAGAATTAAATAAATGCAAGGAACAGTTCGACATTTTGGGAAATACAGTCATTCGCTTGATCTTGCTGAGAGTTAGATGAGCAAATTAATACCACACTCATGTCTGAACGATACATTTTGTACGAGTCTGTTAGCTTAGCTTAGCATAAAGACTGGAAACAGGGGGAAACAGCTAGCTAGGTTCTGTCTGAAGATACTATAAGTTTTGTACACATTAAACAAACTAGACATGATGTGTTAATCAGTGAGCTTTAGAGGGGCTAGTAGGCAGATATTTTCACCTATGGACAGAGCTGGTTAGCTCAGCTTTATGCTAAGCTAAGCTAGCTTTACAGACACGAGAGTGGTATCGATCTTCTTATCTTACTCTCTGCAAAAATAAGCGAATAAGTTTGTTTCTCAAAATGTCAAACTATTCCTTTTAAAAATGACACGAAAGAAGGATATGGGTGTGATATAATAATAATATTATGACATTGTGTGTTTGTCACAAGATATGTACATATGTCAATTGCTCTTAACAAGCGTAGCATAGTATACAACTGCTAGAACAAACACCAGCAGAAACAAAGCCAAAACATACAAAAGTTCAAGTTCTAATGCTAAATAAAATAAAGTTTGTGATAGAGGAAGATTGTGTTGCAATATGATGGCACCTATTCTGGTGTTATATGTGTGTGTTAATCATGCAGTCACATGTTTAATCCATCTTTCTCATTTAAACCCAAATAAAACACAGACTGTCAGCCTGAGCCAATGAGACGCAGACAAAAACAAGCAGGAGGCCGTCCTCCTCTGGCATAAACCCATCTTTGTTTTCTCCTCTTATTTAGGTTTTTAAATGTCATTCTGAGCTTGCTGATTGGCTGGTCGAGCTTTATAGGGGAGATCTCCTCATTCAACACACACACACACACACACACACACACACACACACACACACACACACACACTATTCCTTCTCCGTCCTCATTTTCTCTGCTGTTCTTCCCTCTCACTCCCTCCAACAGCTGCAGGACTCTCAGCATCTCCTGCACAGCTGACCCGGATACACTGACGCCAATGAAAAGAGCTGTTGTTGTCCACTGATGACCCCCCCCCAACACACACACACACACACACACACACACACACACACACTCTCCCTGCATGCACACACACACACACACACACACACTTTACAGTGACGTACACATGCACAGACCTGTGAGGGCTGTTGGTGTCATCATAATCCCCATTTTGACATTTTATTCTTTTAAATCCTGAGATTAAATGTGAATGAATAGCATAAAGATATTTGGAGTGAACTGATTTTAAAGTTATTAACATGTGTCCACCAATCTTAAATGTTAAACTTGAATTGTAATTTTTTTTCAGTACAATTTTCCTGGTTTGTTCCTCTTTTAAAATCTTAATTTTGGATCAGAAATCTGTTTTTATTTTTGGTATAATTTGCTGTCATTTGACCTAGTTGCATTATGTAATTGCGATTTGTACTGTCATGTCCCACATTCTGCAGCAAGAGAAGAAGTCTGGTGCAGTCGATAAAACAAATAGTTTTCCAAACCAGGGCTTCTGTAACAAATGAGGCCCGGCAGCTGCATTGTTTCTTTGCTCTCATCACAGACACTTTCATCCAGATCCAAATTCACTGTGGCTCTGTCTTCTTGCCTTTCTGTCACACCCCCACTGATCTTATTTTATTCCTTTAAAACAGCGCAGCATGAATGCACTGAAATGAAACCTAAAATGAGTTTTTTTTGCAGCCACAGCAGCAGGGGCTACTGCTTCCTCCTTTGTTTCATTTAATTACGTCTGCTATTTTCTTTAGACACATTCCCGAATGTTCCGAATATACAGTGTCTTGTTTACCCAAAAATGTAATAGTTTATAACCTGATCGCTTGACCCAAGTATGCAGCAACAACAGAAAATGCACACACACACACACACTTCCAACTTCAGGTTGGAAAGGACAAATTTTAAACAAAAAAAAAGCATAAAAAGAGAGCAAGAAACAGGAAGGAGATTCAGAAATGAGACAAAACAGGGCAGAGGCTTCGCATAAAAGGACACAGACAGGGAGGAGAGAGACAGGCGAGGAAAAAGGAGGGGGAAGAGACATTAACAGGGGGGGGGAGAGGAGCTCAGCTGTGGTTGCTGCTGGAGTCAGAAAGGTTCACCTGATGACACATCTGTCGCTTTGACTCACCCAGACTCTGTAATCTCCCCGTTACAGACCTGCGCCGACCAGCAGACGACGCAGAGGGGAAAGACAACACACGCCACGTTGGGATTACGTGATGTTTCAGGCCGGTTTCAGGCTTTTTATGTCAAATAGTGACCTGTTTTGTTGTCCCGTGCTGACATGACGCAGGTCGCTAATGAAACATTCAAACAGGCTGAGGGTTTTTATTTAACTGTCTCTCTTTTGACATCTGATGTGTCAATAAGTACTTTTACTCAAATACTGTGCTTGAGGTACTTATTCTCAGTGGTAAACACTGTGACAAGCCCCAAATTCAAAATTTCACTTGAGTATTATCAACAAAATGTAGTCAAAGTCAAAGATCAAAGATACAAGTATTTGTTTGTCAGAATGGGCCCTCTTAGTGTTTAATCATCATATTATTGGACCATTATTATTAATGTACTAACATGTAAACAGTACTTTTAAAAGCTTTATATTCTTTTTAAAGTTAAATCTACAACACAGCATCATATTTTATAAACTTATCACATGTTTTTTTGGTAAAATCTTAATCTGCGAAGTAAGTAAAGCTGTAAAATAAATAGTAGTTCAATGAAAACCTCAAAATTGTACTTAAGTACAGTACTTGGGTAAATGTATTTGAGTATTTCCCTTTTATGCCGCTTTATACTTCTACTCCACTGCATTTTAGAGGGAAACATTGTAGTTTTTATTCCACAACATTGATCTGAGAGCTGGAGATACTTTACATTTAATATTTTACACAAAGAAACTTAAACTACCCAACAGTATATAAACTAGTTTAAGTATTTCCACTTTGCCCTACTACATTATTCAAATGCACATGAATGAATCAACAAAATAATATATAGTAGTGCAACACACACAAGGGCCATTTCTTTGCATTGAATAACTATGTAAATAATGACATTTACCTGTAAAGGAGTATTTTCATAACGTGGTAGTGGTGTGTTCTGTCTGTGTATTTTGAACAACATAATACTGAATACATGGCCTATAATTATTCTGCACATACACATGGTAATACTGCTCTCTAGTGGACTATTTAAGTCCATGTTGCCTACACTGGGAGGGTTCTGCTTTAGATGGAGGGTTTGTTATGAGGAAGGCAGTAAAAGAGTAAAACTACACATTTATGCAGATTTATTTGCCTTTATTAGACTAAAGAGAAGTAGTATTGACTAAACTTTGTGTTGGTATCCATACTGAAAAGGTGCTCATGGCATCATGAAATTGGAAGTAGACATGCTGAGTAAATGTTTGGTGGTGAATTATCATCATCTTCTTGTACTTAAGTAAAAGTAATGCTACCTTAATGTAATAGTACTCCCCTCCTTTACGTAAAAGAGTAGAAGTGCACACATATTGAGCAAAAGTAAAACTACTCATTATCCAGCAGACTCTGTCAAAGTGTTATAACATTATATTATTTATTATTTAATTATTATCACTGATGCATCAAAATGTGTGTAAAAAGCATTTTGATATAGTAGCCTGGCTGCACTGAGGCTAATTTGAACCGCTTTATAATTTGTTGGGTAGTTTGATCTATAACAATGTATCTAGGTGCATTATAAGATTTTGTATGTAAAAATTCTGAGATTCAAAGTAACTGAAGTACAAGTACCTCAAACCTTTAGCCTAGGTGAGTAAATACAGTTAAGTATTTAAATGTGTATTGTTGCTGTAAGGATGGTCACATCACACCGAAATTGGTTGTAACGGTTATAACTGAGAGTTATGGCGGTTTAGGTAAAAGAAAATGGCGACCAATTATAAGATATGTAATATGTTTGAGTTTTTTTAAATATATATATATGTTTATTTATTTACGTTAATTGAAAACAAATTTGGCCACACTTGGGTGAGAATTGTAGGAGCTTGATGAGAAAGAAAAACATTTAGTCAATATTAAAAATGGCGGCCCGTCTGTTTAGCTTGCTAGGTGGGAGTGGGCGTGGCCTGCGACGTTCTTTTTAAAATAACGTGCAACCTTACAAACAAACAAACCAACATGACAGATCGATAACAGTAACCCTCGCCGGGAGGAGAGTGAATACCCAAAGCAACAAGACTGAAAAGCTTGAAGAAGTGCCCATGTGAGATTTAACAGTCCGCCAGCGTCCACCTGAGTGTGCTATCCAGGTAATATAACAAGCTAACTACAATGCTAACTGTTGCTAGCTTCATTTGTTTACACTGTCCAGACACTATTTTGCTGCTGTATTCGCAAGACAATGGGGTTTATCTTTCACTTGATACCAGTTATTGAAAATGTATTTTTGTTTGTTACGTTACACCTTTTTCAAATGTTAAACGTGCTTTTATAAAATATACCTTTACAGCAGTCTTTATTTTTTATTAGGCTTTTCACAACATTTCATTGCATTGTGTAATATGGCTATGGCTTGGACTCTGGAGCATGCATACAATTAAGTGCAACTCTTGCAACCCCTAAACCTCTTATATCAGTTATTTTAACTTAATTCATTTTAATGTTTATTTTACATTTAATCAAAAACTGAGTTTATATATGCAGACTGGGGTGTTTTGATGTTGCTGTACATAATAAAATATCTGAGTTATAGCTACCATTGAAGGCACTGAGGTAGAACTGTAATTTGATTAATTGATCAGCTGAATGACAGAAAACTAATCAGAACCTATATTTTCATAACCTTAATAATGATTAATGTTTTTCCAACAAAAGTTTCAGATATTGATGGTTCCAGCTTCTCAAATGTGAGAATTTGCTGCTTTTCCATGTCTTAACTTGGATATCTTTGGTTTTGGTTTGATGGTCGGTTTAAACAAGACTTTTAAAGATCTCTTTTTAGGATCTCTCTGTTTTCTAATGTTCTGACCAAACCACTACTTGGTTAATTCATATAACAATTGGCAGATGAATCAGTTATGAAAGTAATGGTTAGTTGTAACCTTACACTGAGGTAATGTCCTAGTATCTTTGCTGGAATTTGGGGATTTCAACAACACTTTGTACACAACGTAGTTTACATTGTACAGTTGTTAACAAACAGTTTCTAAACGTTATTATATTTAAATTCGACTATTTCAGTATAATAAACAAAGGATGCATTCTCCCCACCAGCGAAGGGCGTTCATATTTGGAAATAAAATGTACAAACTATGTTATTGAACAGTTAACTGACAATATCTGGAAATATCTAGAGATTCAGAAAGGCTTTATAAAGATGAAATGTGCAGGATTTTGGTTCTGTGCTCACGTCTTTGACAGCACTTCCCAGTAGAGGGCACTAGATGCATGTGATTGTGTTTTGTTCTCTGGCTGCATGCCTTTGCTTCTCTGTACATTGACTGATGTGAAATCATTGTGTGCCAGTTTAGTTTGGCCCTAACCTAACCTGGCAATGTGCTAAATGCTTTTTATAGCGCTGGGCTTGGCAACAGGAGTAAAACTCAGTAAATCGACTGTCCCAAATGAAGTGTAGGCCTGTTTTTACCAGCTGCACTGCTTTTATCTACACAGATGAGCTGGTTGTTCATATATTACAGCTGAGATCAGAAATGATCCGAGTAGAAGCCACGTAAAGTATATACACTACCGTTCAAAAGTTTGGGGTCACATTGAAATGTCCTTATTTTTGAAGGAAAAGCACTGTACTTTTCAATGAAGATGACTTTAAACTAGTCTTAACTTTAAAGAA
>JAVQJL010031901.1:0-13057 GCA_036024295.1 Nannoperca obscura | reverse complement strand
CCCACCCCGGCCCGCCCCGGGGGGGGGGGGGCAGCACATCTTTTTTTAATCCCTACCTCTCGGATTCGATCTCCGTCTCTACCTCTGTTTACACATCAATCCATCTTCTCATTGATCTCTCTCTCTCTCCTTTTTTTTTTATTTTTTTATCTCTCAGTGCCAGTCTTCATCATCATCATCCTCTCCCTCAGATGAGTCTTCGTGGCTGCTGACCTCCACCTGCTCCATCACTCCGTTCCCGTTTCCTCCCCGGTGAGCTGCTGCTGCTGCCGCCACAGCTGCCGCCACAGCCGCCGCCTTCCTGGCCCGAGCTTCAGCCGCAGCCTGCTCCTCCTCCTCTTTCTGACGCAGCGCTGCAGCCTTCTTCTCCTGCTCTGCGTGGCTCTTCATGTGGGCACTTCGACTTTTCACTTTGTGAAACACCCTGTGGTACAGGAGAACGATTATGCAGCATTAGAAGCTGCAAAACTAAAGAACTAACAGAAGAAAGCATGCATCTGTTGTGCAACCAATTCACTAATCAAAGTCCACATGAAGATGTTGTAAATAAATATGTTTGATACTAACTTCGTCTATGTGGATCTATAAGGCAGGCACAAGCTGTTTTTATATAATTATAGCCCAAACCAATACTGAACGTCTCACGCCAACACAGGAGAGTTCAAAAACTATGATTTATCAGTAAAACAAAAAGAAATAGAAAGAAATGTACTAAGTGAAACATTCTGCAGTTCTTCTGTAGAAGATAAACTATGTAATAGTGAGACGGTTTCTAAATTATGTCAAACATATTGAGGCCAGATGCACTCTGAGAAAAGAGTGCAGGGCATCAGGCTTCAAAAAAGTATTACTATGGAGATGAGAGATAACATACATGATGGGTGAATGGGGGTTATTTTTGTTCGTAATTCAAAATGACTTTTTCTCAATTTCATTTCCGAACGCCATTTCACAATGCCACTTTGAAGTCTTTCCAAGTCAGTTTTAACAAACTGGGCAGATTATTTCACAATTTCATGGCCATAGTATACATTTTATCTGCATTTCTTCACATGATTATTTCATAATGTCCTATTTTATCTATCTATAATTGACAACGTTGGGTTTCCATATTTTTGACCCACATGAGGTTCAGTCAGGATGAGGTGAACCACATGGGCAAGCTGCAACCAACGTACTGACAAGTCACTGCAGCTGCAAAATGTCACAAACTGCACCGAGACTGCAACACTGGGTGAGCAAGCATCGCTCAAACAAACTGGGGGGGGGGGATTTGGCCGTACCTGCCACATTTCTTGCATGGAAATATTGCGTCAGGATCCGGCGGGGGCTTTGCTGGTGCTCTGCTCTTCTTTGCTGCAGGCTCGGCCCGAGGCCTGTGAGCTGCTGGCGGGTGGTGAGCCTCCTTATTCACAGCGTTCGGCTCTTTGATCACCACCATTGTTCCGGCCTGGAGCGCCGAACACAAGCAGATGTTAGTTTGATACTTGTTTTACTTCATCTGTGGACGCAAGACGCTCCACCGGGCTTCTGGACACATCTCCACATCAAATTGTGCAAATAGGAAATGTGGTCTCAGTTGTGTGAGATGTAATGAATGAATGAACTGGAATATGTGGTGAAATACTTACATAGTCATGAGCCTGTAGTGACTGGGCAACCCTTGCCTGGTGGCTGCTCTCATGGCTCTGGTCGTTAGAAACGTCCTTCTTGTCGTCTCCATCTGTTAGATTTGACTGATGTGAACTCTGTGTGATGGATCCCACCAGAAAAATGCAAGATCATTAGAACCACCTTAAAAGTCCACTTTTAAAAACACCCTCAAGGCTTTAAGAAGGACTATTTGGTGTGCCTCCTCCTCACGACTGAAGCAAGATGAAATTCACAAAGCGATCACATCCTTTCGTAACCTGGCTGGTGAAAAACCATTTAACACTCAACATTAACAGTGATTTTAATCATTTGCAACACATCAGTACGGTACATATGAAGTTAACTCCAGTCTACCTTTAAGTCCAACACAGCCTCCGAGTGCTTCTCCCCAGGTGAGTCTGGAGGGCCGAAGGTTAAAATCCCGTTGCGACCAATCTTAACCTGTTTCTTGTATGTGTAGTAAAACTCTACACACTGAGCCACACTCTTGGTCTGTACCTTTAAATCAAACCAAAACAAAATCATTTATTAACCTTTTCCACCGTGATGATGCTGTAATTTACTTATTACTCGCTATGTGAATGAGAACATGTTTAAGATAAGTGGCAGCCTCTGCCTCTAACAGTGGTATGGTTGCTGTTAATGTTTCTATAAAATGAAAACCACATTTCCCATAAATCTAGTTACTTCCTGTCATAAAGAGGATGCGACTTCTTTAATCGGATTTTCCATTTATTTCACATTTTGGAACGGCTAAGATTTAAGCTCTGTTCAAACGTTTTATATTGTAAAATACAGACTTTTATGGTGTTTGTTTAAAGCAATTATACTAATGCCTCAAAAAGAATATGTTAATGATTTATTGATGTTGAAATGCTACAAACAGCACATTTAACTAAATTTAAATGCTTTTTTTTTTTCGGTTTATTAAACCGATTGTTAATCGTTGGTGCTGCAGGGTAAAATTAACGAGCATACCAATTTCTGCACCATAAAGAAGTCCTTCCTGTAGGCAGAGATCCCCTTGTTGAAGTAGCGCTTTTCTTCTGCAGTCCAGCAGTCGGAGCCTGAGAGTAAATCAGCCGCAGTACAATTTATTGTGCGTTTACAAGAAAGACAGAGGAAACACTTAAAGAGAGGTAGGAAATCTGATCTAAAGACAAAAAAGGGGGAAGATGAAGAAATAAAGGCCGCTTTTATTTTCCGGTAATGTCAATACTCACCCGAGTAGTGATAACCTGACAAGTGGTGGCCTCTGGGGAAAACTGGGTCCTGAAGCATCAAATGGCCCAGCATTTTCTTAAAATCAACATGATTAATCTCAGTGAGGAAACCATTCAAGCACATGCACTTTGTCAACTCATTTCAATGCTTCAACACTATAAATCAATAACAGTAACAAGTACAGATTTACGGTGAAAACAAAGTAATATAAGAAACATGCATGTTAATAAAGACGTTAAAAATGTTCTGCTGCTGTCAATTTCTAGGGATGTTATTTCATTAAGAAGTTGTCCTACTAAAACTCCTGCAGTAAGCTGAGCGAGTCACGATGAGTCACTATACTCACAAGGAAATCACCTCCACATTCATGTAAACAGTGTAAAACCAGCTCCTGGTTGGTTCCTCCGCCTCTCAGCACACTGGAGCATGCCATGTTCATCAAATCCTCCACTGAGAAGGAGAAAAAAAAAAAGAGAGAGAGAGAGAGAGAGGAAGTGCCAATGGTTAGAAAGAATGAGCGTGGAGGAGAGAGATACACATGGAAAAGAAAAACAACGGTCAGTGGATGACAGCCAGTGTGAGATACTAACTCCTGTCATGATCACCGTGTTTGAGGTGAGAGTCATCCACAGGCACCCAAACCAAGTCGGACTTCTGCTGGTCAAACTGGGAGGAAAGCTGATCTTGCAACTCAGGAATTTCTGCCTGATACTGTTGCCCGATGTTGATACGCCTGGACAAAAAAAAGAAAAACCCCACAAATTCAGTGAATTTCTGAAGAAGAAGAAGTAGTTTTTTCGGGCCAACCTCAGAGGCCTGTTCAGGTGACGTGTACGCACGGTTCAAGGCTAGCGGGTGCGGCATCCGTGATCAGGGGCAGAACAGGAGGAGTGATATCTGAACTTGCTGAAAATACAAAAGAAATATCCTTTTTAGACATTATCTGAGAGCGCCTCATAAGCAGAATTTGTCTCGGACCAAACCTGTAGAAGCAACGACAATCTTACCTGAGCGCAACAGACTGCGTGTCGCAGACTTGGGCGTAGCCGGTGGTGGCAGGATTTGGTTGCTCGCAATGTTGGTCAGGAAGGTGGAGAAGTAGAGTCCCGTGCCCTCGCGCACAGGGGACAGGATGGGTGGAGGGGTGTACGGGGGAAGGGTGAGGGGGTTGTCCGGCAGGCGGACCGGAGAGCGCAGGTTGCTCTGGTAGGAAGTGATGCTGGAGTAGAGGGATGGAGGGATGAAGGTGGATGGTTTATGCGGAGGGATGATGAGAGGCTCGGGACGAGGTCGGCGCTTAAACTTGGATTTTCCATCCTCGTCCAGCTCCGGCTCATTTTCTCCATCCTGGACAGAAGAAGGATGGAGGGCATTTTAGGGTTTGATCAGACCTTTAGTTTGTTTTCTTTCATATCAGTCTGATGGAAAAGGTTTTTTTTATGTACTTTCTGTAGGTGGATTTCCTGCACGTTACCTCCCCATAATGTCAGTTATTCTGTCTGCTCGTTCAACCGTCATTTTCTGAGAAACCTTTCCCACACCCGATTGGACCGCAGCACTATTTACTGTGCTGTCAGTGGCCTTCTCCTCTGATTTTCAAAATGGACACATGGGGTTTGTCCAAAAGACTCACATTTCTGCCCCATTTCTTCCTAAACTACTTTCTTAGTAATCATGACAAGTCATCAAGTAGCAAGTACATTGCGCACTTTCTGAATAAGGCATCATGGTGAACCTACACACCCAATTTTAAAACAGCTGTGTAGTTGTTTTTTATCTTTGAGAGCTAGTGAGTCACATTATGATCTAATACACAACACACACACATTTGTCCGGGCTCCAGTGGATGTTTTACGGGATTAAATCTCAACGGCTGACTTCTGTGAGGATACTGGAAGGCATGAGAACTTTGAGGTTCCTCAATTCGCCACAGAGCTGCACTTCTAGGGGGTCTTGATGTAGTTGCGCAATGCGATCCGAGTCTGAACAAACATCTACGCCCATGACAAACTGACCATCATGGGATTTCACAGGGAGGCGATCAGTGGTGAAATGTAACTAAGTACAATTACTCAAGTGTTGGACTTAGAATTGAATGCTTCTTCTATTGACATCTTCAGAGGCTGATAATGTGATTAAAAGGTCACCTTAAATCTACCGACTGAAGGTACATCAATAATTAACCAACAATCAAAGCAATGCAGACGTCATCTTCTCACGACACCAACCTGGCCAAAACTCTCGCTTTTCCTGAGTGAGCGCCGGCGAGCCACAATGACGGAAGGTTTGCGATCGGACTGCCCCGCGGGCCGCTCACCCGGGCCGGGTCGCCCGTGAGCCCAGCCGGCATGAGGATCCGCTTGACTCCTGTGCACTGGCACAGATACTGGCATAACCAGAGGCACCATAGCGCCCTGTCTGCCTGTGGGGCCATCTTCCTGTTGAGGCATAAAAGAGAGAGAGGCGGGAAGGTGAGGAGAGATGGGTAAGAAAAGGTATTTGGGAAGTAGCAGAATAAGGAAGGGACTGAGATATAAAAAAAGAGGAAGATGGTCATCTACACATGAAGGCATTTTTTAAAAATCAGATTAAATTTCTAATCAACTGATTCATTTTCTTCCTGAATGAAAATATATATGTTGTATCTTGTAATAAATTACATTAGGGCCTCAAAACATTATTTTCATTACAGATGAATATATTCACTATTTCTCAGTATTTATAGTCAAAAAACGCCCATCGCACAAAAAGACATCTTTAATTGTCTTGTTACCCAAAGATTTTAACTTAACAGTGATAAAAAACTGAGAAAAGCAGCAAGTCCTCATATTTAAGATGCTTGAACCTGCTAAATTTTGCTTTTTTTCTCTCAATTATTAGAATTGTTGCTCTTTCATTTCCTGCGAATGGATTAATCGACTAATTGTTTCCGCTTTAAATGACACAAATTTAGAACCAATGACTAATTAATGGCTATTTTTGATGCTATAAATGTTTTGATGTTAATAGAATATAATGTTAATTTAGATTTTAAATTTTAACTTGTGTAGTCAAATGTAACACGAGTATCAGAAAAAAAAACCTATAAATGAACAGTTGTTTTATTACCACAGTGTGCACGTCATTTCATTATAGGTTATTTCTGGTCAAACTGATAAAAGATGATAAAGCAGTGACACGTACACATCTATTCTACAACTTATACTTCCGGCAAAGATAATCTCCTTTAACTCAGAAAAGTGCTGCTTGTTAACCCAAACACAAACGTAATATTAAACCTGTTTGGTGTGTGTTGGGGAGTAAAAGCAGGGTGACAGCTCTGCCCCACCCTAGCTCTGCCGAACGCCTAGGAAAGAGCCTGAGGAATGTGGAGGTGTGCAGACATGCAGCTGCTCCAACTGTACATCCAGCATGCACGCTCTGCACAAAAACCTAACACGGGCCTGACAACCCCCCGAGGGCAGATCACTAAACATCCCGGTGCTACGGAAAAAAACGGACTAAAACTAAATGCAACTCGTTTTTGTGCTAGTGCTTAACAAGGCTGCTAAAAAGAAAATAAAGACGCCGATTCTTGAGGGTGTGCCACCTAGAATGTAAACATTATAAATCTGGAATAACAAGGTGGAGAGTTTCACCTTTGTTACATCGATACAACGTGAGCAATATTTCAAATCCAAAAGGTGCAATCTTCAGTAATGGCCGTTTTTCAGGTTGCACCAGTATTTGGAGCATGACCGTGTCCTGTATTGTATGACTGTGCACACTTGCCTGCTATAGCTGAGACTCGATAGCTGTTGGAATCAAGTAAATAAAGAAAAGAGAGTTTTGTAAACGACGGGGAAGTTCTGCATAGAAACAGGGTTCTTCCTCTTTGTGCAGCTTCTTGCCAACTTTGATTTGTAAATCTGAACTTACATGCACATAGTGGCTGCCCTCTCTTTTCTTTCTCACATAAACTGGGCCTCAAGCAGGTATTTAAATGTCTACTTTTCTGTAAGATTGCTAGAAATAAAAAGGAAATGTACTACGGCTGCAGTGTAATGAGTAATTTTTTTTTAACCTTGACCATCTTAGCAGGCAGGGACTCCATTTCTGACGCCTTCTGGGCCAGAGTCTCCAAGTTGATCTCCTTAGACGCCCTCCTTCTCCTACTGGTGACCTGGATGACCCCCCCTGTGGTCACCTGGCTTTCCTTTCCTTTCACAGCCTGAGTGCCAGCTACTCCGTTCTGGGATGCCGGAGGCTCTTTGGACGCTTGAGACCAGATGACGGTCGAAGGGGGCCCCAGCGGGGACTGTCCCTCTCTGGAGAGGCGGCGCGAGCGTCGAGGGGCAGCCGGCGCTGCGTCTGAAGGCTCTGCGGGATTTGTGGTCACCTTTTCGGGGCACGGATCAGGCCCGGGTGACGCATCACTGGCTTGAGCGTCTGGCTCCTGCTGTGGCTGCGCTGACTGGACATCTCCCTTTTTAGGCACAATGTCAGGCTGACAAGGCTCAGGAGGCTGATAAGTCACAAAGTTTTGGTTTTGTTGCTGTTTTGGCTGCACCTGTAGTGGTGTCGTTTCTTGCTGTGGCACGTGTTTTTGTTGCAACTGCTGCTGCATTTGCTGCATTTGTTGCTGGCGCTCCTGTATCTGTTGCTGGTGATACTGCTGCTGCATTTGATGCTGTTGGATTTGGTGATGCTGTTGTTTCTGCATGTGTTGCTGATGTTGCAACTGAAGTTGATGCTGTTGATGCAACTGCTGTTGCTGTTGTTGTTGTTGCTGCTGCTGCTGCTGTTGTTGTTGCTGCTGCTGGTGGTGATGCATTTGCTGCTGCTGCATCTGGTGGAGCAGGTGCTGTTGAGTTTTAGGCTGCTCGCCGTACGCCAGGCTCGGCACTCCCTTGTTGCCTGGAAAAACAGAGTAATAGCCGGATGAAAGGTGTTGCTTGCTGGGCCTAAATGTTGCCTGGAAGGGCTGCAGCATGGACCCCGGCAAAGTGTGAGAAGGCACATGGGGCTGACCTTGGAGCTCCACGCCTTTGTGGGCGTGCTGATAGGCTTGCAGCTGAGCCTGGTGCATGGCATGCTGCTCCCACTCGAGCCCCCTCCCCTGAGCCTGGGTGGCATCTCTGTAAGCCTCAACGGGTCCTGGCAGTTGACTTTCTCCCCCCATCGGCAGAGCTACACCCTCATGAACACCCTTGTGGAACGCCATCTGACTCCTGACATTCACTCCACCCATATAGGGGCCGAAGTTCTGCCCCCAGGCCGGCACAGGAGCCTCCTGAGACCAGCCAGGGGCCTGTATGGAGTCCTGGTGCATCCACTTTACTGGAGCAGCCTGCTGATAGAGCTGGACGTTTTGGGTCCCTTTCTCTGGGTTATAAACACCAGAACTGCTAGCAGAGTCATTGTGGCTCGACTCTAACGCCGGAGGTCCCATACCGTAATAAACCTCCCCTGAATGCTGCACGGGCTCCTTCATGGCTGCAGCCCGATGCTTGCCGCTCTTGTCAGTTTTAACTTGAGGAGGAAGGCTCATAGTAATATTATAAAATACAAAAAAAAGGTACAAAAACGTTGGAGTCAGAGCTCTCAATCTGGATCTCTGAGCGTGCAAAGCGCTCAGTTCTTGCCTCTGTAGTGTGCGGTCACTGCCCTTGGCTGAGAGATTACTTGTTTAATTGTGTATACAGGAGGTATCTGGGAGGAAATATAAATCCCAAAGGAAAGTGCAGGGTGGGGAGCATGCAACCCCTCCTTCCAGAATCAAATCTGAGGTCTGCTGCTCAGTCTTCTCATCCTCTTTATGGTGCTGGACCTTGTGAGAGAAAGGAGGGATTAGACACTTTTCTTTTTCCTCTGAAAACAAGCACACAAAGTTTTCAGTCGCCTTTCACTCGTCTGCAGCAAAGAGGAAATCGAGGCCTACACAAGCAAACAGCCCAGTCAGAAAAGCGAAAATCAATCAGAGCGTAGGTCTGTTGAGGAAAGCGCTGGAAGAGCAAAAACATATATTTAGATAATTACGTCCAGGAACGTGCAGAGAAGGCGTCGTGAGACGAAGACGTTTCGAAGCGGCCAGCAGCAACAAGGAGGCGCCTGCAGTGCAGCTGCCATTTGGCATAACAAGAAATACAGGAAACGAAAGGACCCGAGCGATAGCCAGTGATGTTATGTTCAAAAATCGGCAATAAGGAAGCGTCTGAAGAGCTGGCTACTGTTAGGCAACACGGCAGATTACCGGGCACGAGTTAAACACAGTGTATATACCTGATCAATGGTGCACGGGGCTCTCCATGGCCAGCTCCATGGAGTCACTTTGGTTTCGATCAAAGTCGACTGCATGCAACTCCATGAAGGGATCGTGCGCAGCAAATGTCATAACTCTTGACAACTTTCCCTCGAGTTTCACGGCGCACAATATGGCGAAGGGGCGACTTTACAATCCCACGAAAACATAATCCAAAGTCCGCGCGGGCCGGAGGGGCTCTTTAACACGGTAGCCACGGCGCTGCACACTGCATCCGCGAAACCGTGCACTTCAGGAAAACATGTCCACAACTTTCTCCCCGCATCGAGTGAACCACGCACGAGACGGCGAGCGGGCGAAGACTCTGCCGCGCAGCGTCACGCGCTGGTGTTGGTTCGCTGGTTTCAACGCGGTGCGGCTGTCGGCGGCTGCAGTCTTTGACTCGGTGTTTCGGTTTATCCAGAATGGATGAAACGCTGCGAAACTGCGCAAACACGCAGAAAGTTGTGCACCCCCGGAACGCACCGCCTCACCCCAAAACAGCGCAACTCACATCCTGTTATCCAATCCGATTGTCTGGCCACTCCCATCGCTGTATCCGTGTACGTTTGTTTTGCTGTCATGGCTGCCCCGGGAAGCGGAGTCTCGGCTCATCACACCCAAACTCAAGGACAGGAGAGAGGATTTTTTTACAAATACTGAGGTCAAGTTCAAGCAGTCCCCATCTCCCAACTTTAAAAAATAAAATATAATCTGCACTTCAGATCTCCATATTCCCAGGGGATAAAACAAACAACCCAGGTGTTGGTAGTGATTGCTGGTGGTGGTTACAAAACAGCTTTCCAGTTTTTATGATTGTGAGGAGGATTATTCCCCCAAAATAATAAAAATAACGAGCTTTCACGTGTAAATAGGCAACTCTTTACAGAGATATTTATATGTTCACAATTTAACCTTTGGTCATGACACCTCTTTTGTAGGCGTCTTAAGGCGTCATGTCAGTAAAGTGACATCACTATGGAAGGCCAAATGGACCAAAACCTCTACTTTGACGTGCGTGTTAAAAATGAACGTGTTAAGACGTTAAAAATGAACGTGTTAAGACGTAAATAATTGGGTGCTACCACAGTTTTCTGAGGGGAATTCCTACATACAATCCCTGCAACTTAGACAATAGACTTCCTACATCTCCCCCGCACAATTGGACCGTCCCAAATAGTGAAACACAGTTGCGTGTAAGACAGGTGACAGGTACCCACAGGAAACAGGAAACAGGAAACAGGGTAAAGTAAAGCCCGCAGCCCCTACTTAGAAAGAGGGGAGGGTATGTTGATGCCTACCAATAAGAGGGGAGGGTATGTTGATGCCTACCAATAAGAGGGGAGGGTATGTTGATGCCAACCAATAAGATGGAAGCCTTAAGGTCCAAACGTGTTAACACGTTAAAAATGAACGTCTTAAGACGTACATTTTTAACGTGTTAACACGTTCATTTTTAACGTGTTAACACGCACGTCAAAGTAGAAGTTTTGGTCCATTTGGCCTTCCATAGCTTGATGACATCGTCACTGAACTCTTCTTCTCCTCCTGCAGTGGCTCTGCCTCGCCATTAACTGACAGCCGCCCGCCCAAGGTGCATGCTGGGAGTTTTGTGCAATTTGCAGGATGAAACATCAGAAACAGCAAATCTGTTGTAATGTTTTAAAGTTGTGAACCTTTAAATAAACTCTGGATCAGCGTCTGAACACTTTCTTCTTTTATCGGTTCACTTTTTAATAATTGTCATTTTACGTGTTTTTTTATTGGTGACTCTGGAGCAGCGGTGGAAGGAAGTAGTACATTTACAGTACTTTAGTAGTACAGTAAAGTACATTTACTGAAGAACTTAAACTCTGCCAGCTTCAGTTACTTTGCAGGTTTAAAGGATCAATACAAAACATAAATAAACTATGAAATGATATTACAGGCTGAGCTACTCAACAGAATGTGTTCTAAAGAAGCTCATTACAGCGATGAACACATTAATGCATCAACAATTATAATCAATATAACCTTCTGCATAATGAGTCCTGTTACTTCCGGTACTTTGAGTGTATTTTGATGCAGAATGGTTTGTATTTCTTTTCCTTTCAGTTTGAACGCAGTACTTTTACCTGTTCTAGAGTATTTCTACACTGTAGTGTTGCTACTTTTACTGAAGTAAAGGATTGGAGTACTTCCTCCACCACTCCATTAATGCATTAATAATAAACTATGTTATTAAACAATGACGTCATAATAAAGAGTTAAGCGGTTTCTCAGTGTGAGCAGTGATTTATTATAAAACAAAGAAATATAAACATTTATAAAATATCAGTTTTAAATAATATTCCCACCTGATGGTGTCGTCCAATGAGAAGAGCATGACTGCAGCGGGGGGCGGGGCTTACAGTCACCTGTTCCTTTAGTGCAGGATGTTTATTAGGTCGATCCTTCAAGACACTCAATGTTTTTATTAAAAGGTGTTTCTAATATTTTGTCCACCTCTCAAATATATCACATGCTAACAAGCATTAGCATGTGATAACACCTGTAATTAAATGACAGCACTAATATAAAGGTAACTATTAGCATGCTAACAAACAGGACAGCTGCTTCAAAAAGCTTTTCTGATTGGCTGACAGTAGCACAGGGAAATCCCGCCCACCACATACAGGCCACACCCCTCTTCTCCAAACAAATTACTCATTGGTTCTCACTTTCAAGTGATCCCGTATGCCCCGCCCCCATACTGCCTGTACTGTCCTGAGGTACCAGACCGCTGTGATGTCTCGCTTTATGACATCATTGTTTGATTTTCTGGCGAGCAAACTCCTCCGCCCACCTCAGAGCCTCAGTGATGTCACTGCTGCTTCCTGTTCCCTTGGCAACCAGCGCGGAGCCCCCAGCACTCCCCCCGAGGTGATGACACACTGCCACTGCCCAATCAGAGGCTAAGAGGGACGCAGAGTCCTGGAAGAGAGACGACAGCCAATCAGATGCTTCAAACAATGCCCGCCCCCTGTGATGTCACTGATAGGTGTGTCATCGTTACCTTGGGAACCTGACAGGCACACAGAACCTTCCCAGAATGGCTTTGGTGAGCGAGCAGCATCACGTGACAGTGAGGAGCTGCAGCGCTCAGCTGATTCACCGTCTTCATCACAATCTGCAGAAACAGGTGTGAACACAGGTGTGTGGTGATGTCATCAGCTGTCTACAACCCAGAGGCTCTAATCAGACCCAGATGCATTGTGGGGAATGTAGGCTCCACCTCTGCACTTGTCCCAGGTTGTTCTTACCGACAGAGAGTCCGTCTCCACGGAGTCCACCTGCAGGTCCGTCCTGCCGCTCTTCTCCTGCAGAGCTTGAGCTCTCACCGCAGCCTGCACAAAGCATGATGGGAAAACCTGTGATTGATTATATTGATCATATCATACAGGAAGTGATGACTTAATTTTTATTCACTTATTAAAGGAAAATACAGAATCAGGGATTTGTATTTTTACTCTGGGCTCAGGTGGAGGAAGACAGAATCTGTATCTTTGCATGTTTGATGTTATTTAACCCTCTACCTGCTGACTGCAGTCTGTCGGTGTCAGGTGTGTGTGTGTAAGTCAGGTGTGTGTGAGTCCGGTGTGTGTGTGTGTCAGGTGTGTGTGAGTCCGGTGTGTGTGTGTGTCAGGTGTGTGTGAGTCAGGTGTGTGTGAGTCCGGTGTGTGTGAGTCAGGTGTGTGTGAGTCAGGTGTGTGTGTCAGGTGTGTGTGAGTCCGGTGTGTGTGAGTCCGGTGTGTGTGAGTCAGGTGTGTGTGTGTCCGGTGTGTGTGTGTCCGGTGTGTGTGTCCGGTGCGTGGGTGTGTCAGGTGTGTGTGAGTCCGGTGTGTGTGAGTCCGGTGTGTGAGAGTCCGGTGTGTGTGAGTC
>JAVQJL010031895.1:0-30986 GCA_036024295.1 Nannoperca obscura | reverse complement strand
CCCCCCCCCCCCCCCCCCCCCCCCCCCCCCCCCCCCGAGCGGGGGCGGTCCACCAAGCCTTCGCTTTGTTCCCTGGAAGAACTTTGTTTGCGAGAAATGTCACAGTAGCTAAATCAAGCCGAGCCGAGGCCATGAGAAACAGACAGAGCAGATGGAGGATGGAAGGTTGTGTGTGTGTGTGTTGAGTGGAAACCAAAGGTGGTGTAGATGCAGGAGTGAGAATATTGAGATGCATTTGGTAACACTTACTGAACGTGAATTGTTTATCTAAAGAAGAAGAAAGAGTGAGAGGGCAGAAAGAAAGAAATTGAAAGAGGGAGGTTTTGTATCTTTGATTTTTAACCAACACACTTGAAAACAGTAAAAGCGTTGATAGAGAAATTGCGTCTAACTCTGCTCAGGTAGATTGCACTTGTCAGCAGGAAGTCTGAATATACATTTGTAAATGCATCTGAGTCTTTACGTGGATTTGTGTTCGTGTGTGTCTCTCTGCATGAGTGTGTGAGCTTATACACAGGACTGTGATGTTAAGAATTGGTCATTCTCCATGTAAAGACAAATGAAGGGTGCTGAATCTAGGAAAGATCCAAGTGTTTGTTTGTCTCAGTCTCAGGTTTTTGACATTCCCACACACACAAAAACACACTTACAGTCCTAAGGGGGACTATAACCTCATGCTATCCAGTCCTCACATATAGAGAAGAAGTTTAGGGTTAGTTTGAGAAACAGCGCTTCAGGCAAATATGCACAGCTATCCACAACAAGTTCAAATGTAGTTCATTGTGTGTGTACAGTATATGTATTATCGTGCTGTTCCCAGGGAACTCTTTACTTGCTGATATTCATATTCATGACAGCTGATGGCGAGTGAGCCTGAATGTGTCCAGCACTGTTATTGTGTCCCTCAGAGAGATCTAGGCACAGGATGTAGTTTTCTTATAACTGCCTGACATTTGTGCAGGTCCATCTTTCTTTTTTGGGTGGGGGGTTTCAACACTTGTAACAGTGAAGGACGACCTTCTCGCTCAGCACTTGTCCTCCCATCTTCCCACCATGTTGCATCATTTTTTTCATTCCTCTATCCCCTCTGTCTGCTCCTTTGACATCCTCCCATCTGCTTTACATTGTATAAACCAACCGACCACTCAGAAAATTTGAGCTTTGTTTTATTTTTGAGTTGTGTAACCTTCTTATGATGTTGATAATCTCTCTGGAGAGAAAGAAGGGAAAGGAAATATGAATGAAATTATAATACAACCCATTACTGTGCTGGTACACCATCAAGTAAAACATGATCCTTCAGACTCACTCTTTCTCTCTCTCTCTCTCTCTCTCTCTCTCTCTCTCTCTCTCTCACTCTCTCTCTCTCTCTCCCTCCCCTCAGCTGAGTTCCCCATTTACCGGTGGTTCACCTGCTCACTGAGAACAGGACAAAGGCAGAACATGCAAATGATGCTCTTACATGTGGAGCTGTAACAGTCTCATACATGTCAGGAGCAATCAGCCTGTTACAGGCCGTAAAGGGTGTTTAATAGTATAGTTTTTAATCTTAAACTAAGGCAACTTGAGGTAACCTTCCCATCATGCCATGCAGTAGGATGTTTATAGAAGTACAGTAGTTTCTGTCACCGTGTTCTCACCTGTCTTTTCAACGTGACCTGGAACAATAGTTGCATTGAGAAGAGAAGGGAAGCCCCAGCCTTTAATAACATCTGTCTACTATGTATTTCCTATTGGTGGTGAGGGAAATTCAGTCCTTCATAGATAACAAGGAATGCCTCAGTGTATGTGGTTGGCACATTCTGCAGATGCTGTTTGTAATTATGAATATTCTTTGTAGGAGAGATCAAGTAAAATAGTTTCTTGTTGAATGACTTTGAAAGGTGTGCAAACAATTGGTAATTGAATCAATCTATAGTAACTGGCTGTTAAACATAATGTGTTGCCCTGTTCTTCTGAACTGAACTTCTGTTCAGATGTCAGAATTTCCTTAGTGACCTTCCTCTTTGTACATGGGATGATAACACAAATCACACATGCCTCTTTGCATGCCGCCACCTCTCAGATTTCCATTTCTGGGGAAGATTAGTTTTTAAAAAATCTGCTTTATTAGAAAACAGTTAATTTGAGCCAAAGTTTGTGTTAGAAGTGAAATTTAATGGTAGTTGTGTTGTCTTCAGCTGCACTACAAAAGTATAATGTTGCCAATGCTCGTTTTTGATGAACTGTCAGTTTGATGGGGTGTGGGTTGTCACTGACACGGTAAGCATGATTTATGCATGAAATTCAGTACACCTGGGGGAGGGGGGCATAATAATGTCCCACGTGCAAAGAGAATTGATGAGATTCTGCTGTGTTTCAACACGGCACCGCAGGGGTTAAGTCCGATACAGCAGTTTACACTGCGGATGGATGTTTCGCTAGTACAGAGGAGTCCCATGCTGTAGCGGAACTGCAGATCCCACACAGATCGCTGCCAAGCCAGAGGGGATTTGCTTCGATCCCACGAGCGTGTAAGGAGCGAGTTGGAGTGGTGGTGTGGGGGGGTACGTTTTGAAGAAAGATGTCGGGAGAGGACACAGACCTGTGCGGGGCAGAGGAAGCGTTAGGGTGTAGCTGCGGGGTGTGTTTCATAACCCTTCACCTGTGGTCGTAATTTCAGTTGTTCCAGAGCTAAGAAAAGAGAAAGGAAAGAAAGGTGGGGGCAAGTCCCTCCCAGCACTGACTGGTGCGGTTGTGCACTGAGGCTGCTGATGTGCGTCTGCAGGAATCTCCTGCTGGATTTACTGAGGAGTAGCTGGAGGTTGGAGACGCTTTTTGCCCGTGTGCTCTGTAGAGACCAGGATGAACTGAGGTAAGTAGCTCTGAGCTCCTTAACTTTCCGTTTTATCTGAATACAACAAACCAAAGAGAGGAAGGGAATGAGGTGGAAGTCTGTTTTACTGTTGCCTTTTTAATATTAATATTGTTTGTCTTTCGTGGCTGTGATGGTTGGTAAATAAGTATTTATATCGGAGCTAATAGGTTTCATCTCTTGACCTTGTTATTACTCGTGCATTCCTGCATCTCTCCCGCTATCTCCCCTCCATTAGAGAGCCACAGCACAGCGTCTAACCATGTTTTATGTGCAGAGTGTCACTTATCTCTCAAGGGACCCTCTGACTGGTGCTGTGGCATCATTAGCGTTCAAATATGTTCTCCGAGGCAGGGGAGTTTTAGCAGTTGTCAGCACTCTCCAGCACATCGTTTTCAATTTCTGAAGTGATCAATCATCTTATTCTACTTGTTTGCAGCTTCACTGCCAGCAGCCACAGCGGAGTGCGATCCTGTTGTTGTTTTCTGTCTTTGGCCGCAGTGCAACTTCTGAAAGTATCCTCGTTTGGACTCATTGCTGGCATGCTTGTCTTTGTCAGTGTCATTCCTGGTTCGATTTAATGGTTGTATAGCGAAGGAGAGATGTTTCTTTCCCTGCTGGAGACTGAGCCTCATTTAGCATCCTTGCTGCTCTTATTAAGTGGGGACCCATATGTAGTTGGACTGTGGAAGCTCATTTGGTTCCCAAATACAGAAAAGAAAAATCTTATCTCAAACTGATTCTAGAAATAGAACAGAATTAGGAGTTGTGATGAGATGTGTTTTTTTTTTTTTTTTCTATTTCCTTTAGTGGAAGAAATGAATATATCATTAATATGTTTTATTAAATTAATCAAAAGTAATTTTGATTAGTCTAAGTTGAGTTAATCAGCAAAATGATCAGCCAAACTACCCGTAGTATCAGCATCAACATTGAGCATCCTCTGCTGTAGTACTCGTTTAAATCGCCACATTTTCGCTGTGTAAATGCTTCGTGAAAATGATCTACTTCTCTTTGTTTTCCTCAGGCCTTTCAGACAAATCCAACAAATGGGCACTAGAGAGAAAGTGAATGTATTTTCCATGCCGTATTGCATCATTTGTTTCATTCGATCTGTGGGTTTAATACGACGAGAGGTTATTAAACGCTCTCCAGTGTTCGTGCTGTAAGTTTCCCTTAAATCACTCTGTTGCAGCATCACAACGGCAGAATTAATGAGAGCTATTTTTAGCTACTCTTGTCCCAGAGCGGTCAAAATTGAATAAGGTTCTGCCTCGCCCCTTAACCATACTACAGCACAAAATCTATTCTCTTAGACGATTGAACACCCTACCATATTGCCTGAGTTCCCAGTTTTGGAAGAAATATGATTTGGTTTTTCTGCTCAATAGAGATCTGGGGAGCCAGCACTCTTTAATTTTAATGATACTCCAAAGTGAATACAAAATGAAACACCGTCATAGCTTCCCTCTTCATGGGTCGTGTACAGTTAGTATTGTGATGACTCATTGTATATAAAATATTTTAGTCTCCAAGTTCAAACAAGAGACATTTTCTTTGTCTACTTTTTTTGTTTAGATTTTTACTTTGCATCCTGATTAATAGAATCTGTATTACTACTCGTAATATAAAAAAGCAGTTGGCTACACCAGTTAGGAAATTCACATGCCAGGTGGTTTAGGGTGGACTGTTTTCTGTTTTTGTGGTAGCTGCAGTTCAGAATCTGGAAAGGGATGGAAGAGGGCAGAGACATGAGGCATGGCTTACAATGCAACCCCAAAGATCAGCTCCTTTTTTACGATTTCACCAGCCAAATTGAAGAGAACTGTCAAAAGACAGATACTCTGCCAAAGTGGCCGATAGACTTTCCAACAGTATCCAACATTTGCTAATATTCTATTGTACTTGATTTAAATGCTGCTGCCAGGTCACACAAGTACTTGTTTTTGTCATTGCTCCATTTTAAATCCCTGGCTTTTTGATAACCTTTCATTATTAGCTGCAGATTTCTGCCTCAAATACTAGGAACCGTGGCCATATTTGTGACTGAACTTATAATTAATTGAGAGCTGAAAGGAATAGTCAGTTTATTGAATAGTCAATCAACAGATTAATTAATTTTTTTTTTTAAAGCAAATAAACTCACTAATCACTAAGTTTTGGACTGTTGGTTGGACAAGACATTTAAGTAAGACATTTAAATCAAAATAATCTGCAGATTAAAAGTAAAGTAGGGCTTTACCTAATGATTGTTTTTATTATTGATTAATCTACTGATTATTTTCTTGATTCATTGATACCAATTACAAGTTCTTAGGGCCCATGGAGATGTTTTAAAATTAGAGCTGCAACAATTATTCGATTAGTCATTTGACAGGAAATTAATCTGCAACTATTTTAATAATCGTTTAAGCAAAAATACAAAATAATAATCTGGTTCCTGTTTTTCCAGTGTGAGTATTTGTGGGTTTTCTCTGGTTTATATAATTGTAAACTGAATCTCTTTGTGTTATTGGACAAAATAATACATTTGATGACCAGGACTGTGAGGTTTTTGCGGTAAATCAAATTCCCTCGATTGACTAGTTGCAGCCCTAAATTGATTTACAAGTGGAAATCAGTAGCTTAAAAGATTGATGTTGGAGTATTTCTTTGAGAGACGTGCTTTAATTGTCTGTTCTGCAGAGGAATAAAACCACAGTGGGCTTATTGAATAATTGTGTCATTTACCATCGGCATATTGACTCCGCACAGTCCATTTCGACCACAGCTTTCCTGTCCTTTTGTCTACTCAGCTGTGTGATCCATCTGTGTTGTCGTCCATCTGTGTTGTAGTGCTGGCTCCCAAGTTGCCTGGTTGTAATCCCCCAAGCATGACCCAACTGACATGGTGTGTCTCCGCGGTGGAGCGGCTGCCAGCCCTGGCTCTAGCTTGTGGCATGAAGCTTCTGTTGGCACCAGTTGTTTATGGCCATAAAGGGTGTGCACAACAGTGCCACAAAAACGTATAAGTCCCTGGATGCTGATGCGACTTTAATACAAACTGTACACAGGAGCACCACAGAGTCGACTCAAGTGATGGGACACGGTTCCCTTTACTAGACTTTTGAGATTAGCGTATTTGGCTCTGAATAGGGCACTAAGATGTTGGTCTATGCTATGTGCATACAGTGTTTTTGTGTTTTATTGTTCTGCAACACGTTTTTTATTTATCTTCATTAATTCCTTCAAAGAACGGCACCTTTTTAAAGCGCTGTAAAGAAACGGTAACATGTTTGTTTTTGACAAATGTCAACCCCATTAGTGCAAACTGTGCTTAGATGTACATGTAGCAACAAATAAGTAGTGCCCATCTGAAATGTAAAAAAAAGGCTTTTGTTCCTAACTTAATTCAGCTGTGTCTTTTTTAAACCTCCCACAGTTGAGAGGAACCTTCAGACACGGCCTGAAAATGTCAGGCCACTTGAACAACACCACACTGTTCCCCCTCTGTTACCAGAGCAACAAGCTCTGCAGGAGAAGAAAGCAAAATTACTTCCCTTCAAAGTGTGTGTGTGTGTGTGTGTGTGTGTGTTTTGCAGGACCCTGCTAAATCAGTCCCCCCCCTCCTATATTCTGTTAGTTTTTATTCCAATTTAGATTCCTTCTGTTTTGCTCGGTTTGGGATTTTACATTCCGTTCATTTTATGGTGATTTATTTCTATTGGTTTAGACACAGTAAGCATTCCCTAATCATTTTTTCCAGAAAACAAAATCTAATTTCTCACAACCCCGCTGCAACACAGGGCCTAAACATTATACACTTGTGTGTCTGTGTGCATGTTTGTGTTATGCTGCGTAAAGTGCCTATAAGGAATTTCTCCAAGTAGGAATGTCAACTGGAAACAAGTACCTCCTATAACTTTGCCGTTTAGTGGCAAACCATCTATAAATTTAGACGAGATGTCAGAGTTCTTTGCATCAGCGTTTCCACAGTGCTGATCGAGAAGACCCAGTCATAAATCCTCCTCCCCAAACTTTCCAGTGAGAATTCATGCCTCCTGTTTTCAGCAGTCTTGTTAATATTCAGATGTCTTTTTTTTTCTTTTCTCCTCCCCTCTCTCAAGTGCAGTGTATTCAATGTAAAAGGCCAGGGGGAGTTCCCCCAGTTCAAACTTTTGTTCACCCTCCTTGTGTGAGTCCAACCATAAGCTGCTTGAGGAGTTTGTGACTGTTGCTGCCAAGTTGAGAACGTCTGGGGCCACATGTGGCGATTTATTCTCCTGTCTGTGTTCCCAGACAGTAACGCTTGGCACTTGGCTGACAGGTCACAACAGATGATGTGTTGAAGGAAGTCTGGGTGGTAAAACAATAAACAGGGCGTCAGCACAGACGGTGGGCTACAGTACTACCCCAGACTGGGCTTTTCTTTTCATACAAAAACAAACAAGACATTGTTTCCTTAAAAATTAAAGGGATGTTTTTTCAAATTATATATTTTTTAATATTTAGCCTGTGGCTCATCCAAGATTTAGGCATCGTTATCACTTGATAGCCGCACAATTAGCAGGTTGTCATGCTGATGTGGCGCATATTAATCTTCAACATGAAGCTGGACCGACACTTGCTAGATGTTTTGGGTTTGAAACTGCCAACAAGGGTGGCAATGACGATGTCAGCTGAGGGCCCAATCACTGGAACTGATGCCGCTTTTAATCTCAGGATTCTTCTCCCTTCGCTCACGTGTCATCACACTTTAATGTGCCGCAACATGGGACCACTCTTCCCAATGAGTTCTGTGCCTCGGTGGCCGTACTGTGAGTGTTTGAGATGTCAGAGAAATTACCAGCACAGCGGGAGAGAAATGTGTGATAGTCTCACCTATTAAGGTCACAGCCCTAGGATCAATTTATATGACAAATGGGGCTTATTGCATTAGGTGCTGTGATGTGGGTTGTAATTTGCCCCAAAGGGATGGACCTAATAGTATTTTATACGCAGTCATTGAATGTCTAATGTGTCGTGAGATTGTGGCGGAGGTGAAATGATATAGAAGCAGAGATAAGATAAGAAGTGAGGGGTGGAGCGTAGAGGACAGTGATGGCCTAACAGCCGACGGAGTCGACCTTCATCTTATCCTCTCTGGTTGTTAATGTGACGGAGGCTGTGCTTTAATTTCCAAGACTTACCGTCAGTGAGGCCTGATTGTATTCAGCAGGGTTTATATCATTGTGTAGTTGAATTCAATGCACTGTAAACATGGGACCTCATACTGTGGACCAACTATTAAGGAGAGTATGTTGATGGTGTGGGTGTGTGTGGCAATGTGTGAGTGTGCTGCAAATAAAACCAGGCACAACACGGTGCTATCTGTGCCACTGTAAATAGGCAGCAGTGTAAAAGCTGAAACAATCTCAATAACCTGCTGGGTGCAGCCCTCTGTGTGTACAGTGGCTGTGACAGTTTCCATTCTTTTCCAGTTTTGCCTGTGAAGAGCCCAGAAACACCGGGACTGCTTTCCTCTTTTAATACAAACTCATAACGTAGTAGAGGGAATGATGTAGAAATGGGCTTCATTCAAATATTAATACTACTATTATTTTCTTTCAAAATGTGTATGGTTGGAGACTTAATGTTTTCGGTGTGTGCTTTTGTTCTAACTAGTGTGTCTGGCGGTGCAGGCTTTAGTATGTTCCTTACAAAATCTCTCAAGCTAATGTGAAGTACACTGCAGAGGCACTGTTTGGAAATATGTGCCTTGAAGCACAACTGTACGCATTATATAGGCATTGAAAGGATTGTGCTGATAACATCCACGGTATTCGCTTCAAAAAGATGATGACGGACCATCCTGCAGCCTTAGGTAAAGGTTAAATTCTCAGTTCTGGTGGAAACCTGCTGTGTGCATCTATTTCAGGAACAAAGTGGCTTGACAACTTTACACTTTCACCTTTTTATCAATTTAAATAATCTTTTTTGCGACTTACTGTTTTCTTGACATCAAGTGTTAATTGGATATATTTGCAGCTGTAGCGAAGATGTTTCACAACTTTTAACAAGGCCGTTTGGTGTTTTACCCAAGAAACTGTTGACTGAATCTGTCCCTTTTGTCATTAGACGATCAGACCATCTGTATGTCCTGTCACCTTATTCTGCCTCTTTGGGTCTGAACTCTGTTGGATCTCATGTGTGAATCGCACTGTACCGTTTCTGTCTTTCAGAGCGCAGCAATGGAGGAGACTGTCATTTGGGAACAGCACACAGTAACACTACACAGGGTAGGAATCCATTATCCTCTCTCAGATGCTCTTCACATTTGTTATCTTTGCTTCCATCCCCCATCCCTGCATTTTTCTTCCCTCCTATTTTCAGGACCCCGTCATGTAGGAAGTGTGTGCTCACTGTGTACACAGTTGCAGGTGGAACAGATTAAAAGTGGCAGTGGAAAAAATGTTTAAATGGTTCGGCTCAATGGCATATGTACGAACAGATAATTCTTTTTGTCCGTCTGCTCTGTCTGTATCCACTCCTTTTATATTATGCTGAGCATTTTGGTCCACACAGACAGCTAAATCAACATCGTAATCTATGTTTCCCCGTGTGCAGGCACCAGGGTTTGGCTTCGGGATAGCCATATCAGGAGGTCGGGATAACCCTCATTTTCAGAGCGGCGAGACCTCCATTGTCATCTCGGATGTGCTGAAAGGAGGCCCAGCAGAAGGCCTTCTGCAGTGAGATTTTGTTCCATTATTGGCAGCCCGATCAGATTTCTAGTTATTGGTATTAAATTACCCTGCCTGCCACAGAAAGACTCCAGCGTGTCTATAATCTCCGTGTCCCCTCTCTAGGGAAAATGACAGAGTCGTTATGGTCAATGCTGTCTCCATGGACAATGTGGAGCACGCGTACGCAGTCCAGCAGCTTCGTAAAAGTGGGAAAATTGCCAAAATTGTGAGTGTCAACATCCCATTATTAATTCCTGTGGCGAAAACTTTGAGTATTTTGCGTTCAGTTGTTGAAAGTAAAACTAAAGTCTGAAACTACAATGTGTCATCATCAACATGTATGGCATTTAGACATTTGTTATATATTTCACAATTGACTAGTAGGAGAAATGTGCATGATCAAAGGAGTGATTGATTCATCTTACTGTAACTGATTGATTGGTTGTCCGGCTGATCTCATATCTTATTTCTTTTGGCCAGACAATCAGACGGAAGAGGAAGGTTCATGTCCCCATGGGCCGCCTAGGGGAGAGGGAAACTATGTCTGAGCACGATGAGGAGGAGGACAGCTATGATGAAGAGATATACGAGACGCGGAGCGGACGCAGCGGCGCTTACAGCGGCGTGGGCGGGGCCATGGGCAGGCGCAGTGGGAGGAGCAGCGGGCGAAGGGACAGGGAGCGTGAACGCAGCGGCTCGAGGGAGAGGAGTCTCTCGCCACGCTCAGACCGCCGCTCACACAACCTGCCTCCACGTCCTGCCAAGGTCACACTCGTGAAATCCCGCAAAAATGAAGGTGAGGCTCACAAAGTCGGGGATAAAAAAAAAGAAATAAAGGAGGGCAAAAATAAAGTCTTTCTGTGGGAATCCAGAAAATCACCTGCCACTTTATTTACCCAGCTATTAGCAGACAGCCAGACTTTTAAAAGAGACTAAGACCTCCAAATCAGCATTGGTCAACTGCCAGAGTAAACAAAACTTGCCACGCACAGCAAAATCCAAGTTAACTCAAGTAAATCTAAGTAAAAGAGCAATTAATCTTCTTTAATCAGTACTCTTAATCCCAGTGGGAGCAGCGGCTTGACAGCAAAGTGTGGTCAGTGTGGTGCGGTCACGTGAACTCTGTGCTAACATTGTTTTTGTTGCTGTCGTTCACTTTGTAAGCAGAATATGGCCTGCGCCTGGCCAGCCACATCTTTGTCAAGGACATTTCCCCTGAGAGCCTGGCAGCCAGGGACGGCAACATCCAGGAAGGGGATGTTGTACTGAAGGTGAGGGAGAGGGTGGGGGAGGGAGACAAGAAGCCTGGTGAACGTTTGATATGTAAATATCATAAAACATTAAACATGAAAGAAACATTGAAAATGGAACATTTCTTTTCTGTTAATACTCGCTGTACTAACCCTTGTGTTTTTTACTATACATTTTCAATTATCTAATGATGCATAAAAGCACTTATAAACGTATAAAGTAGCCCTGTGGGCTTAACAGGTGCTTTTTGAACTGCAACTGTTCTGAATCAATCATTTCTCATATCCAGCCTTCTCACACATGTCGTGCTTCTTTCTTGGAATGCAAGAACTTAAGAAGCGAAAGGTTAATCAAATGAAATAGTTGTCATAATGATGTGCAAGTTAATACTGTACAGCCCATTCTGAACCTTGGCTGTATGTATTTTTTGACTTATTTAGGCTGCCTCTCATAGCTGTACACATTGATTTTACCATGACAAACAAAATGAGAGTTGCAGTTAGTTTGCATCTGATCAGATGATGCATAAACGTAACTTCTCATATGAGAAAGAAATCTTTATTGATTTTCTCTTATTTTTAATAGAAATTCGCTGGCTGTTCTATGTCATGTCATGGCTAATAGCTTCTTTTTCTGATTCTCTCAGATCAATGGCACAGTGACAGAGAATCTCTCCTTGATAGATGCCAAGAAGCTGATAGAAAGGTCAAAGGGCAAGCTAAAAATGGTTGTTCAGAGGGACGACAGGGCGACCCTGCTGAACATCCCTGACCTCGATGACAGCATTGCTTCAGCCAACGCTTCTGACAGAGACGGTGAGAGTGGCGTTAAGTGTTGGATTCAGCCGAAATGGGGCGCAGTTTAAAAGCCGGGCTTGTCGTTGAACAGTGGCTCTTGTTTGATCAGACATTTCAGATATCCATTCTCTGGCATCCGACCATTCCAATCGATCGCATGACCGACATCGTAGCAGCCGCTCCCGCTCTCCAGACAGACGGTCCGAACCCTCAGACCACTCCAGACACTCGCCGCCACAAATCAGCAATGGCAGGTAAACACCCTCCATCCACAAATCTACGTTTTTAGACTTTTAGCTGTCATCTTTGTAATAAAATCTTTAAGAAATATAATTAATGAAGAGCTGAAACAACAAATCAATCACTGCGTCAACAGAGAAATAATCTGTTTTTAGGTTTGGGAAAATTTAATGACATCACTGTAATTGTGATGGACACTGTTTACTATCTTCTGACATTTTTAAGACTTAACAATTAATCGAGAAAATAATCTGGATCAATAGTTAAAATGATTGTTAGTTTCAAACCTGCATTAATATTAAAACAGCTGTTATGCAAGTGATCTTGTCATAAGGTCTGTGTTTTTTCTGTAAAAGTGTATCGGGACAGGTTTGTTTTGTTTTGTTTTGGTTGTGAAGGACTTTTGATTAAGCGTTTGGTTTAACACCAGCCGTGAGCCCATTCAGCACTCCTTTGCCTGTAATCTTGTTTGAAAGTACCTCATTAATTCTTTATTCAAACTCAATAGAGCACCAGAGTTGTTCCCCTTTCACTCTGCTTATTGACCTGAGAAAAATAAAAGTCAACTGTTAAGCTGCAAAAGAGTCCGTCTTTGTCAAAATTAGGGTTGAGAGCTGGGTCACAGCTCTGCTCTGGTTTTTGCATGAGTTCAGTGCTCAGCCTATGTTACTGTGTGTCCTCTTCCATTTTGAACAAAACATTTGTGATACATCAGTTTCAAAAATATTAAATTATTTAATGTGACGGCTGGAAAACATATGCCAAACTCAGGAAAACTGCATTAGCAAAAACAACAATTCTTATGAGTATAGTTTCACCAACGCTCACTTTTAATAAGATTTGTCTGCATTTTTTTATTCCCCTTATACGCCAACAGCTGGAGAATACCGTAAGTTTGCCACCATTACCCAGTGTTACTAATAGTAGTAGTAGTAAATTGTGAATAGATTTAATGGAGATTAAAAGCCATGTAGGTCTAGTTTTAGCTGTTGGGACTTTTAATAACAACTAATAGAGAAATTATGAATTTATCTCAGGAAAGTGTCTGTTGTGTAACAGCAAATGGTGACCTAATAGTCTATTGCCCAAGTGACAATTCAACATCAATTATTCAGTGACACGTCTTGTTTTGACTTGAGATGACAGAGTCCTGTGAAAGTGTCACAGGATCCCAGTGTCTCTTGAATGTTTTGGTGGGCAAACGGCATGTTTGGCACAAGGACAATATGGCTCCGACAACGAAGGAACAAAAGGCCGTCACCTACTATCAGTGTCAACTGTCTTTCCTTTTACATGTGACTGAGCTAAGATCTTCCTCTTTATACCTGTGGATGTCTGGCTTGATCTCTTATTTTTGTTGAATAGATTATATTGTTAATATTCACAATTCTTAATGTGTTAAGAGGCCAAAAGCAAAAAATGCGTAATACTTTACTGATGACACATCTAGGCTAGGCTTAAGTAATCAATTTACAAAAGTATTTTAATTAACAGGATGGAGATGCAGGGACAGGATGTTATTGTTTATCTGAACCTGATCTGTGACATTTTCTCTCAGTTCAGGAAGTTGGCAGTTAAAAGTAGGGACTCTTCCAGGATGAGTTGAAAACAAAGTTTGTTCCTCTGCAGCCAGTTCAAACGGGGTCCTTCATGGTTACTTTGTTGCTCAGCCTGTGAATAAAGCAGTATTTCACCAGTAAAGTTATGCCAGTGAGCAGCCATGTGACCAAGAGGTTGGAGTTGGAGCCATAAATCCGTGCCACTGGACAGCCTGCTTTGCTTTCTTCTGTTCCTTGATGATTTCTCATTTGAAACATGTTGGGAATGTCGGAGGGCCTTGGCAGCCAAATACTTACACCGCATGCCATTTAACTGCACCAACGCTGGCGACCTTTGTTGCGTGTTATGCCTCTCTCCCCCCATTTCTCTTCACCTCACTCTGTCCAATAAAAGCTCTCTCGTCAGCATTTATCAAAATTCTAAATTCTGTCGTCATTTACAATTATCTGACTCGTAATTGGCCAGGGTCACTGTGTATCAATGTTTTGTTTTTTTTAAATTGGCATCGAAGTCAAACCTTTGCTGGTCTATAGCCAGAGCCACACAGTGAAATTCACCTAGAGGACAGAATCCACTCTGACACCTTAGATAAGCTGCTCTAAAAATAGAGCACAAAAGACAAAGTGGTGACCTTCACGACTAAGATGCAGCCTCAAACTCAAGTAGTTCTTTTCACCTGTTTTTCTTTTCTCAGCCAGTGCGTGTTCATAGCAGAAGTGTCATACAGTCTAGGTTTTGTATTGAGTGTCGTTTAACCTTGGTTGCGTGTAGTCAAGATGCTGTAGCCTTAAAGCTCTCGGGTTGCCTCCAAGCTCTACATCTCCAGAATACACTATTTATAATGGCATGTATTCCATTTCTAAAGATAAATCATACAAAAACATCTATTTTTGTCTGCAGCCACAGAAGTCGTGATGACGAACGTATGTCGAAGCCGGCTTCAACACCAGCGAAGCTATCGGAGGAGGTTCCTCTGCCCAAACCCAAGGAGCCGGCTGTTGCTAGAGAGGAGAAGCAGCTGCCACCGCTCCCAGGTCAGTGATGCAACAATCATTACAACCATTACATGTTAGTACACCCGTAATTTGTGTCTTCTAACCATGTTCGGATGGGTCTCCCTGTCCATCATAAGCAGTGGAACATTAAAAGAAATCTTGTTTGAACCTGTCATTTTTGCCCTTTTTAAAAGCACCAAAAGTTAGGTCCAGACGCCTGCTGAGCCTGGCTGAGTTTGCCTGGAGCCAAGTGAAAATAAACCGTATGAGTTGATTGAGTCTGACGTTCCTCCCCAGCCGGCAGCAATGTGCTGCCTTTCTGTTTGACCTCCCTGCTCAGGACACTGAGTGTTGTGTTGTGTTGTGTGTGTGTGTGCGAGAGAGACACTTTGCCTGTGTGTGGTTTTGAACAGTTGTGTTTTTTCACTGGTGTACATATGTATCTGCAATATTGTTAAGATGTGACAGTGTTTGAGGGGGTATTTCTGTGTTTTTCAACCTGTTCATCTGTCTGCATTAATAACGAGAGTTTGTTTGTGTTTTTGTTCAGAGCCGAAGCCGGTGTATGCTCAGCCAGGACAGCCAGATGTAGACCTGCCAGTGAGTCCCTCTGATGCCCCCGTACCAAGCGCTGCCCATGACGATAGCATCCTACGGTAATATTAACAGCATAATTATGTCGTACCATCAAATATTAAAGCCTTCTTAAAATCTACAAAACAAAACAAAAACGGCCATGTATCCTTTTGTGGGGCCTCACTTCAAGTTCTTCAGTTCACTTTATTGAAAAGAGAAGGCAGCCGTGAAGGAGGGATTTTAACCTGCAGTTCACAACAACAGCACATCCTGGAACAGCAGTTGACAGTTTGCAAAATGCTCCTGTGCACATCCTGCCATCGGTTATATATACAAAGCAAGGCATTTTGGCTCCCACAATGCAAAGAGTTCAGGGCTGTTAAGAAATGTCTATTTCCTGGCATGTACTGGTTTGCTGGCAAGTTGAATGAGCTGCTTTGAATATGATGGGATGCACAACTATCAGTGTGTGAGACAAACAGTTTACTGTGGTTATTTTTATCTTTTGCAAAATTATTGAAATGTGTTGGACTGTATCTTTCTCTTTCTGCAGAACAGTTTTACAGTTTGTAAGCTCACTAAAGAGTTTACAGTCCTAATAACAGAGAAACTTGGCTTCATCTAAGACTCACTCAACTATTCATAAAGTGAAGTTTGCATTGGAAAGAGGGATATGCCATCAAAAAGCGTCAAAGAAAATATGCTTAACTATTGTCTTTATTCCCCATTCCTCAGGCCAAGCATGAAGCTGGTGAAGTTCAAGAAGGGGGAGAGTGTGGGGCTGCGGCTGGCCGGGGGGAATGACGTGGGCATCTTCGTAGCCGGAGTGCTGGAGGAAAGCCCAGCTGCTAAGGAGGGCCTGGAGGAGGGCGACCAAATTCTCAGGGTGAGATGCTTAATTTTTAACACAGCAAGTGTATAACCTGACAGCTGAAATCAAGTGGTTGTTTTTGAATTCATTGCAAAAAGTCCAAAAGCTAGGACATATTAGGGCAGCTTTTATTCTATGTTCCAAAGGATTGCTTTTTCTTCTCCTTGTTTTAACAACTTTTTTATGGGGTATGTGTCCTTTTTTTTTTTTTAATTCATGGTTTTACACACTGGCTTTTCCAAAATTCCTATACCTCCAGGCTGGTCTCTTAGCAATGGCCCCGAGGGAACACGCACAAAAAAACCTGTGTTTCCTCTTGCTGTGTTTGTCCCATTTCCTCAAAGCCATATATCTCTGCTGTTTGTACCTCCTCCTCCTTTCTCTATGTATAATGAGGAATGGCTTGAGTTCTTACAGTGCAGTAAAACCTGCAGTTACCCAGGCAATACAGAGAACAGGAAGAGCTATGTAACCCTTTTATCTAAATAAAGATTTACACTTTCTGTGAACAATGAAGCCTACTTAACTTACACTTAAAACTCTTAGACTACAATGAAGTTGTTCTGTGGAAAGCATAAAGCAGTAACCTCTGTGTTCCCACATTTCAGGTAAATAATGTAGATTTTGCAAACATAATCCGAGAGGAGGCGGTGCTGTTTCTCCTGGACCTCCCTAAGGGTGAAGAGGTCACCATTCTGGCCCAGAAGAAGAAAGATGGTAAGTGAAGTGAGTAAGGAGATGAGGCAGGAGATGAGATAAGAGATTTGTTTCTATTGGTCGCAAACACCGGGGCGTTTGACTCACGGCTCTTTCCTGTTCAGTGTATCGGCGGATCGTTGAGTCAGATGTTGGTGACTCGTTCTACATCCGGACACACTTTGAGTATGAGAAGGAATCTCCGTATGGGTTGAGCTTCAACAAGGGCGAGGTGTTCCGCGTGGTGGACACCCTCTACAACGGCAAGCTGGGCTCCTGGCTGGCTATTCGTATTGGCAAGAACCACCAAGAGGTGGAAAGGGGCATAATCCCCAACAAAAACAGGTGATGGACAGACCTGACATCCTGACAGACGTATGTTTTCTGCTTTGGCTTGAATCAGATATCTCAAAGAGTGACATGCTGGATAAATGTATGTCACAACAGTACACAGTCAGGTCCCCTATTTGGATTAGATTTGTTATGGTTATCATTGCTATTTAATGTTTTTAGGTATTGGCAGTGTTGAGGTTAGCTGTGCCAAGATTATGACAAATCCATTAGCTTGTGTTACATTAAGAACTTACTCTGTCTTTCTGCAATTTGTCAACAGAGCGGAGCAGCTCTCCAGCGTGCAATACACTCTCCCCAAAACAGCAGGGGGTGACAGGGCTGACTTCTGGAGGTTCCGGGGTCTTCGCAGCTCGAAGAGGAACCTAAGGAAGAGCAGAGAGGACCTCTCTTCCCAGCCAGTCCAAACAAAGTTCCCAGCTTATGAAAGAGTTGTACTGAGAGAGGGTGAGGAATCTGACATTGTCTAGTAGCCCATACGCCAGTGTGAGACTAAAGCTTTTATTGTTGTTGGGTTTTTTTGTTCAGCTGGTTTCCTGAGACCTGTGGTGATATTTGGGCCTATCGCTGATGTTGCTCGAGAAAAACTCTCCAGAGAAGAACCAGATCTTTTTGAGCTTGCAAGTATGTTTGTATGCAGTATTATTTAAGGTAGTAAACCTGTACATACACATAACAGTTTTCTTTATAAATCTCTGTAACCTCATTTCCAGAGAGTGAACCGAGAGATGCAGGAACAGACCAGCGTAGTTCAGGAATCATTCGTCTTCACACCATCAAGCAGATTATTGACAGAGTGAGTGTGCCTCCTTTTTATTTTATGAAACACATTGTAAGTTTTCATATTATTTCACTACAAATATATTTTTTTGATTCATAATCTTTCCTTTCTTTATCTCACAAAGGACAAACATGCTGTGCTGGACATCACCCCAAACGCCGTGGACAGGCTGAACTATGCTCAGTGGTATCCAATTGTAGTCTTCCTAAATCCCGATAATAAGCAGGGTGTGAAGAACATGAGGACCAGACTGTGTCCAGAGTCCAGGAAGAGCGCCAGGAAGCTCTACGAGAGAGCCATCAAACTGAGGAAGAATAATCACCACCTGTTCACCAGTGAGTGGGCAGAGATTGTTCAAACACAGTAAATTAAAAATGTCTATTTTCTCATTTCCGTGTTTTTATTCTTGTTGAAGTGATTGTGACTCAAAAATATTCTCTCTTAGCCACCATCAACTTGAACAATATGAATGACGGCTGGTACGGAGCCCTGAAAGAAACAATCCAGCAACAGCAGAACCAGCTGGTGTGGGTGTCAGAGGGCAAGGTGAGAGACGGGCCTGACGGTTTTGTCTTTACATTTCGTTGAACAATATTTTTTGAGTCCTGTTCGTCTGACCGAATGACACGTGAGATGATCATTTCTCTGCTCTGCCCAGGCGGATGGCACTACAGAGGATGACTTGGATATCCACGACGACCGCCTGTCCTACCTGTCTGCGCCAGGTAGTGAGTACTCCATGTATAGCACGGACAGCCGCCACACTTCTGACTATGAGGACACAGACACAGAGGGCGGAGCGTACACAGACCAGGAACTAGACGAGACTTTGAACGACGAGGTGGGCCTGCCCACGGAGCCCGCCATCACCCGCTCTTCCGAGCCTGTGCGAGAAGACCCGCCTGTAATTCAGGACACCCCTGGTTACCCTGGATACCAGCACCCCGTGCAGCCCGACCCAGCCAGTCGCATAGACCCTGCTGGGTTCAAGATGGCCGCTCCGCAACAGGTACAGTTCATATCTAGCTTTGCAGGCAGGCCACTGCAGGCTGCGGCCATCAGAGATGTATCTTTTGTGTTCATTGTTGTGTCCTGACCTTTGTTAAGATTAAATGTCCTTTCCTAAGTAAAAAACAATGTGTTTTAGAAGCTACTGGTATGTTATCTATTCTGACCACATTTTTGCAAGTGCATTCTGTGGTTGGTGTAAAACTGCTTCAGTGTACGGAAGACGATCATGGTGTTGGGCTGAGCTGTACTTTGTGTGCCCTTGGCAGGCTGTGTTATAAATGTCTCTTAACAATACTTCACAGCAAGATGAGGCTGCTCTGCCCATGCCCTCGTTGCCTCCGACGGTGGTAGCGCCCCCTGCTGTTGAGCAGCCTGTACAGCTAGAGGGTTTGCACCTAGAGGAGCCGCCTGCTGCAGCCGCAGCTCCTCAGGCTGACTCACTTAGCAGCCCCAGCCCTGCCCCTGAGCTTATTCAGCCCCCACCACCACCACATGAACCCCACCCGTCTGGACCACCTGGTCCAGAACCAAAGGTACCCGCTGTTTCACCAGCCACTCGGACCGGGCCTGGGCCCCAGCCTGCTGTTTTAACTGCCTGTCTTCTCGCACATGCTTTCCACTCGCTCTCTGCATGACATGCCCACACTGTGTGACTCACTGAGCCCACTGCGGGCCTCTGGCTCCCAGAGAAAATGTGCGACAGACTAGTCCACATGCACCACAGTGGGCTGGGAGACCAGAAGGACTGGTACATCTGAGTCTTTGACCAGGGTGAAGACATCCACAACCAGCCCTAACTGTTGCCTCTTACTTCCTTTGCATGGCTCCTAATGTATTTTGGGTTCCTTTCAGCTTTAACTCTCTTCTGTAGATGACCGATAGTAGCACTTACAGTGGCATCGTAGTGGTAGATGTGTCGTCTGTTGTAGTGCCAGTAGTTTGACGTTGCATTATATGCAAACTGAATGTTGGTTGCATGATGAAAGCTAACCTGCAGACAGTACTCTTGGTAATGATTTCCATCAAGCAATTCTCCCTATGGAAAACCAAACTTACATCAGCACACTGCAGTGTGTCTTCAGTTTAGTAGTTTTGTTCTGAGTAGATGCCAACAAATCAACCTCCTTCCATAGGAAGTACTGAAACTAGATTTGCTGTCTACAGGCTACACATCACATGTTTGAAATGAGGCCTTTCAGAAATGTGCAAATTGCTGCGGTTAGTTCACTATTTTGTAAACGTGTTAATGTGTAAAACCCAGTTGTGTTCAGATTATCATTCTTGAGAGGCATCTTGTCAAACAGGCATTCAGAACAGTTATTGAATAATGGACAAAGGTTTGCTTGTGTAAATGCCATGTTAAGTTCCTCAAGGTTTCAGTTTATTTCCCAGCATTGAATTTCATCTTGAAGTTATTCTTAATCTGATGTTGGGAAAGCACTTTTCCCTGACTGCTTTCTGTCCTTCAACATGGTGGTTGTTTAAAAGCTCAATTTGATGACGATCGGATGGATGTATTCATTTAGTGTTGTTTTTTCACAGATGTACAAGAAAGATCTGTACAATATGGAGGACCCTGTGCGAATCAACCATGGCCTGAAGCAGTCTATGAGCTACAGTCACCAGCCGCCGTATCAGGACAAACAGCCATACCGCGAATACGACCACCCGCCTTACGGATACGATGGAGGCGGCTACACAGAACCAAAGCCTCACAACACTGACTCGCACCTGCACTACGACAACCGTGTGCCTCATTACAACGAACAGTGGCCCCCCTATGACCAGCAGACTTCGTCCTCCCAGCCTGCAGGGTACCAGCCGGGCCACCAGCAACCCATGGGCTACAACCCCCGGTCCCCCTACGAGGACGCACCAGGGAGGGACTACAGCCCCCCTCAGCCTCGCTACGATGAGGCCCCACCTGTGGGCTACGACGGCAGACCCCGCCACAGTAAACCTGGGCCCATTCGTTATGATGAGCCCCCGCCCCCGCCCCCAGCTGGCTATGATGCCCGCTCTCCTTATGAGACAGAACCTCACGGCTTCCCCATTAATTCACCTCGATCGCCGGAGCCCCCAAAGCAGTATTACGGTAACTCTGGTCTGAGGCCCACCTACATTCCTGGGCCTCCAAACCGGGGTTATAAACCAGGGATGCATGAGCCAATGATGAACTCGGAACCCACAATTCCCCCTCCTAAACCAGAGGCCCTGTCCTCCCCAGGTGAGCCAGCGATCACTCCGGGCTCCAAACCCCTCCCTCCTCTGCCCCAGGAAGACCTGGAAGAGGACCCGGCCATGAAACCACAGTCGGTGCTTAACAGAGTCAAGATGTTTGAGAATAAACGGTCTGTTTCTATGGACAGAGCTAAAGAAGGAGAGTCGTCAGTACTCAGGGTAAGTTTCCCATGGAGTGTGACTGTATTTAGGTGACTAAGTAATGTAAATACCTCGTAACTCTATAGTTACTTCATTGCAGTTACAAATGTTACTAACAAAGTGAGATACTGTATTGCAGCCAAGTCACACACGAAGAGGTAGAAAATAGAGTAGTAAAAAACATAAATAAACTAAACTTAACTAGGACCATTCTCTTACTCTAAATATTTACAACCATTGTGCCTGATGCATTGTGGGTCATGTTAGACTAAATGTCAGGTAGGACCACGTGTTAGCGGTTAAAGAGGTTCAACACGTATTTCTAAGCAACCCGAGATAACTAACAAAGCTCCAAAAAGGCCAAATGATCTTTTCCAAACTGCAGATGCATCATTCATAAAACTGCACTACTGTAAGGTTGTTTTTATTAAACTGCTTGTTTTGAAATCGCCTGGCCTGTGAGATCAGGTCACACTACAAGATGTCCGTGTGAACAAAAATCTGGATCAGATGCAAGAAGCACTGAAGAGACCCCCCCCCTCTTTGCTTTTCAGCCTGCAGATGTTCCTAAACCTGTGAGTGCACCTGGCCCAGTCCTCAAAGCCAATTCCCTCAGCAACCTGGAGCAGGAGAAGTCCACCTATAGGTACGTAGTCCACATTACAGCACCACAGGCTGCAGAGTAGGTGGGTGAAGGACAACTCTGGAGATCCTTGCAAAGGCGTCTTGGAATTAATTATTTGTTGTTTGAGCGCCATCTAGTGGACACAAGTCACTGTGCAGCAAGCCAGACTCAGGTGTGGTGTGCAAAGACTTTGCTGTGAGAAGGTTGGCACCAGTCTCTGGGCTCCTCCCACACTGTTTCTAACATCAACTGAAATGAGAATCAGGATATATGAGATGTCTTCCATCAGAATGTATTCCAGTGGGTTTCAGGCCAAATCCCATTGTCTGTCCCTGCCATTTAAATCTCTGCAGCTGATTTGCTCGTTTCCTTTTGCTTCCTCTGCAGGACTCCTGAGCCACAGAAGCCCCACACTAAACCCCTGGATGATGTTGTGCGTTCCAACCACTACGACCCAGATGAGGATGAGGAGTACTACAGGAAGCAGCTGTCCTATTTCGATCGCCGTAGCTTCGACAGCAAGGCCATGGGCCAACCCAATCCTGGCATCAACCGCTTCCATGATCTGCCCAAACCAGCTCAGCTGTCCTACCCATACAACAGGTCCAACAACACACCTCATGTTAGCCAGCCTCGTGCTTTTAAGTTACACCTGATACAGCTTTTATTAACTGTAATGTTTGTCTCGAACTACTGCAGAGTCGAGTCTGTAGAAAAGGTGAGTCCAGTGGAGAAAAGATATGAGCCCCTGCCCCAAATCAGCCCATCCTCACAGTATGGGCCCCCCGCATCCGCCATCCCGCCCAACACACTGCCCAAGCTCAGCCCCATTGACGGTAAGCTCTTCACAGTACATCATAATCAATGATTCTGCCAATTATTTGTTCTTCATAATACCAGCGTGATACCTATACATTGCATGTAATGTCAAAGCAACAGAGAACACAAAGACATTGAGTTTACTATTACTTATAGATCACTAAGATAAATAAATGCCACCAATATTCACAGTTAACAAGCTGGAACAAGGGATTGTTGGCAGATATAAAAAATAGTTAATAGCAGATTCATTTAGTTAGTTAATAAACTTTCAGCTCTGTTATGCAGATTTGAGCTAAAACAATTAGTCAATCGATCAATTACTCGATCGACAGATAATGATTCTGCAACTATTCTGACATTTAACTCATTATTAAATTTTTCCAGCAGAGCTGTCAAACCTTCTCTGGTTCCAGCTTCGTGCTTTTGTTTTGTTTTATATGATTAGTCAGTTCATTGAAAATATAATTGTTGGATTCATAAAAAGTGCAAATAATCGTTAGTTGAAACCCTAATTTATATAATGTTGTCAATTTAACAATACAGTTTTATTGTGTTTACTGTAACTAACATGAAAACCTTATCCAAACATCGGAAGTGCGAGGATATAATAGTTTGACAAAGACTTTATTTAAGTGATTGTATCCTTCATATGTTTCCAGTGAACTCTATACCCGAGCCGTTGAGCTCACCCAATCCTAAACCTGAGCTGGCAGCTCTCAGGCCGCCCAGCAGGGACGAACCTACACCAGGTGGCTACCTGCCCCCAAGGGGCCTCTCCGACAAATCCCCGGTCAACGGCACCGAAACGGCACCCCCAAAGACGCTGGGTACTCCCGCTCCAACTAGCTATAACCGCTACGTCCCCAAGCCGTACACCAGCTCAGCCCGGCCCTTTGAGCGCAAGTTCGAGAGCCCCAAGTTCAACCACAACCTGCTGCCCAACGACACACAGGTGAAGACGGACCTCTTCAGTAAACCCAGTGTGATGAGCAACAGCGGTGGGAAGCCTCAGCTGTCACCGCAGCCCCTGGATCACGACAGTGGCCTGGACACCTTCACACGCACTATGGACAACAGGCCCAAATACCAGCACAATAACATTAACGCCATCCCCAAGGCCATCCCTGTAAGGTAAACTCATCCATTTTCACATCCAGCAGCAGCAGTAAGTTCTCTTAGGGTAAATACAGAGCTGCTGAAAGACAGAAAGAGAGTTGTTTGTTCGGGGGGGGGGGGGTTTGTTCTTGTGTCCTCTGCTGTGCATTACTCTCTGCTGACTCTGTTTTGACTGATGATGCCGACTTACATGCTTCCCTCCCTCAGCCCCAGCACGCTGGACGATGACGACGAGGATGAAGGGCACACGGTGGTGGCCACCGCCCGGGGCATCTTCAACTGTAACGGAGGGGTCCTGAGCTCCATCGAGACGGGCGTCAGCATCATCATCCCCCAGGGTGCCATCCCCGAGAGTGTGGAGCAGGAGATTTACTTCAAGGTGTGCCGGGACAACAGCATCCTGCCCCCTCTCGACAAGGAGAAAGGTCAGTCCCCGAGTTTCTTTATATCCTAAATATGTCAAGGAACAAACAGCCACTACCTCTGAGAGAGAAAGTGAGCTGATGTGCTGTAGATAAAAAGTAAACACAGTAAACAAGAATTTGACTTTGCTGCGGATGTGTTTTTTTTTATTTTTATAACTGCTACATCAGGATAAAGTTTCAGCTGTAATTATAGATTTGATGCCTACATTTTCTAAAATGTTATAAATTTGTGGCTAACTACAGTTTATACTACTCTAACAAAAGAACGTTACATACCGGGGACATTAAAGCCCTATAAGAGATTCCACAGGTATATTAATAGATGAATTACAGGCAAGACGGTGGTGACACAGTTCAAATCTACTCTTAAGTAAAATAACATCCATGGCAGCAGTTATATTTAGAGGATTTTATAAAATTAACATTTAGCACCAGGGGAGTGTAATCATTTAATTAACCTTGCAAGTCCGTTAAAAGCTCATTCTTATGAAGGCTTGGCAACAGGCTCCATTTAGTCTCCAGTAGATAATCCTGTGTGCTGATTAAATCCTGCATGTTTTATTTGTGGAACTTAACTCTTGTTGTGTTACCTGTGCAGGAGAAACACTGCTAAGTCCGCTGGTGATGTGTGGACCTCACGGACTCAAGTTCCTGAAGCCGGTGGAGCTGCGCTTACCTCACTGTGCGTCTATGACCCCTGATGGTTGGTCTTTTGCTCTAAAATCCTCCGACTCCTCGTCGGGTACGCTGTCCTCTCTCTGTCCTTTGGGGTCTGTGGGCTGGCTTTGGTGATAACGGAGGAGAGTTTCTTGGTGCCTGAGTCATTTCAGTGACCTCATCTGTTTTTCCATATTCCCCTCAATTCTTCTTCATGCATGTGCTGTCTGGAGATTTGTGTTTTCTTATTTTCATGCTTAATTTGAACTGCAGAGCCTTGTTTGTTCAAACGTTGGGCCTCCACACAGTTATAATGGGGGGAAAAGAACACCACTAGAGCCGAAACATTCAGTCGATTCATTGATTTGAGTCAGTCGACAGATAATGAATAATTCATATGTAATTACTGAAAGTCCTTTTTTGTGCAGAAATGCCAAACATTAGCTAGTTCCAGATAGGATATGTAATAATAAACTTAATATCTTTGGATTTTTAATTGTTGATTGGACAAAAAAAACAATTTTAAGGTGTCACATTTTGGCTTTAGGAAATAATTCCAGTATGAACATTTTGAAATTTTGAAAAAAGTTGAAAAAAAATTGTTTAACATGGCAGTCAAGTTTTTTAGAAAACGATTCTCTTTATGAATGGATTAGAAAGAGTTTATTATGGCAGCCGTACTGTGACCATAATTTGAATCTTTTAAGTCAAGATGTAAGATTATCGGGTAGCATTTTATAGTCGGGGTACGAAACACATGCTTAAGCAATGCACAACTAATGCACTATTGGTTTACATGATTGATTCATCGGTTAATGAATGTCAACTCAGTTACTTCATACATGAATTTATATGCAACCAAATTAGCTGGAATCCAGTTACAAAGGCAAAGGGCACTGCAGACACAGTAACTATTCAGTACACATTTATACTTTGAGTACCTTTTGAGTGAATGTACATAAAGTTATCAATTGCTAGTTAGAATCCTTTCCTTGCGGAAACCTGGTGTCTACTTTACCCCCAATGCAACTCGAGCACTCACAGTTTAGTCCGAGTCATGTGGTTATGCTAGTAGCAGCTAATGTAGCCTCAAGCCGCTAGCCTCAAAAAACCCTGAAGCGAGATTGTTGCCTGAGATGTTTGCATCTGAAAACAAAAACATTTCTGAGAACATGTGCTGTTGTGCGTTCACAAAGATGCGGTGCATTTGTCTGAAATGCCCTTTTCTATGTAACTGGATTCCAGGAAATAGTGGCATATAAATTCATGTATGAAATAACTGAGTTAGCATTCATTAAATTAAATGAATAATCCATTAAGCATTAACTTATCACATAAACTCATGGTGAGCATGAATTAATTTCCTGCATTAATTCACGCATGAAATCGTCATATGTGAATCATCAGTCGTACATGTTCTACTTGAGACTTATTTCATTTCTGATACGTCATTTAGAAAAATCTGTTCTTGTTTGGAGCCTCTGCTGTGTTCGTTTGTTTTATTTCTGTGTTTTAAAGAGGGGAAGGGAGGTGCCCCAGCCGCTGACGTCATGTCTGTATTTCCTTCAGGTGATCCCAAAACCTGGCAGAACAAATCTCTCCCTGGAGACCCAAACTACCTGGTGGGTGCAAACTGTGTGTCTGTGCTAATTGACCACTTCTGAAGAGGGCAACAGCTGGCCTGTTACTGAATGTGATAAACAGGGGACCTCAGTTGCCCCCTGCCGCGCTCCCTCCACCGCGGCGGGGCGCGCGATGCTCGATGAAGTACGAACTTGATACTCTCACGTTGTTTACTGTGCCCAAAATTAATTTAAAAAAAGGGGAAAAAAAACACAAACACAAGGAGAGTCTGAGGAGTCCAGCATCCCCACGGCTGTACTCTTGTTTTTTCTTTCACTTTTTTTTTTTTTTGGTGCTTTGAAGGCTTGCAAAAAATAAAGATTAAAACAAGTTATTTAAACAAAGGAACTGATGTTGGAATGCATGACCAGTGCCACAGATTGAAAAATTTCATGTTGACATTTTTAGCTAATTTTGTAAAAGGTCAGTGCTGTGCAAGATGAAGGAGGATTTTGGAAACGTATTTAATATTGCAATGGGTTTTTTTCGCCTACTGTAAAAAAACAAAACAAAAAAACAACTCACAAACAGCAAAGTTGGTATATGCAAAACTTTTGTTTGTGAGTCCTGTGGTCATGCGTTTCACTCATGAAGGATCTCTGAGGACTTTAGAAATGCTGAGCCTGACTCATGAAGGAAGACGTAGGCATCATAGAGAAGAAAAAATAAGAAGAATGACAAAGTACAGTGGCAAGAATAAGTCAATGAACCCTTTGGAATTACCTGCATTTATGTACAAATCTGTCTTAAAATATGGTCTGACCTTCATCTGAGTTACAATAATGAACAAACACAATCCGTTTTAAATAATAACACACACATTATTGTATTGTTCTTGTTCATATTGAGTACATCATTCAAACATTCACAGTGTAGGTTGGAAAAAGTATGTGAAGCCCTAAAAAAGACTAAAAAAGCTGATTGGAGTCAGGAGTTGGCAAACCTAGAGTCCAATCAGTGAAACCAGGTTGGAGGTGTGTTTTGAGTTACTTTGACTTCTAAAAAGCACTCAAACATCTTGAGTTTGCTTTTCACAAGAAGCATCTGCAGATGTAAAACATGCCTCGCAAAAAAAAAACGAGATCTCAATTGAGATTTGTTGATTTACATAAAGCTAGAAAGGGTTGGAAAGTAATCTCCAAGAGTTTAGATCTTCATCAGCCCACAGTTAGACAAATTGTCTGCAAATGGATATGATTTAGTACTTTGGCTAGTCTACCTAGAAGTGGGCGCCCAGCAAAGATGCTCAATGAGGTAAAAAAAAAAAAGCTGAAGGATTCATTGGAACTGGTCAACATCTCTGTTCATGATTCTACCATACGCATAACATTGAACAGGCATGGTGTCCATGGCAGGACGGAGGAAGCCACTGCTCTCCAAAAAAAATAAAAAATAAAAATACAGCTGTGCACGCCTGACGTTTGCCGAATAGCACCTCGACACTCCACAGCGCTACTGGCAAAATGTTATGTGGAGCGATGAAACTAAGGTTGAAAAATGAATTCCCAGGTTTATCACGATATCCTACAGGATAACGTCAGAGTGGCTGTCCACCAGCTCCATTGTCCACAGCAGGACAATGACCCTAAATATCCAAGTTAAAATACAGAAGGGCTTCAAATAAAAGAAGCTCCACCTTTTTAGAGTGGCCCAGTCAGAGCCCAGACCTCAACCCAATAGAGTTGCTCTGGAATGACATCAGGAGAGCCGTTCATACCAGACATCCTAAGAATGTAGCTGAGCTGAAGCAGTTCAGTAAGGACGAATGGTGCAAAAGTCCTCCTGAGCGTTGTGCAGGTCTGATCCGGAGCTGCTGGAAAAGCTTGTTTGAGGTCTTTGCCGCCAAAGGAGGTTCGAAGAGTTCACTTACTTGTCCCACCAGCACTGCAAATTCTCAACGGGTGTGTTCAATAAAGACGTGAAAGATTATAATCGTGTGTTATTAGCTTCAGCACATTGCGTTTGTCTATACTTGTGACTCAGATGAAGATAAGGTCACATTTTATGCCCAATTCATGCAGAAAACCAGGAAATTCCAAAGGGGTTCACTTACTTTTTCTTCCCGCTGTTTTGGTACGAGACGCCCGGTTCTTCTGACGGGGCTCGCTCTCTTTAAAACTGATGTTTTGTAGCAATGTTTTACCGTAGATAAATATACTGACTTGATTTTACAAACTCCTGCTGTCTAGAGATCTATGCATGTGCTATGACTCAGGTCCAGAAGCCTGCTACTACTAAGTTCAACACATGAAAATCCCATCGTACACTGCAAGCAGTGATGCCTTATCTGCATATTAACTTTTCAGTGAAACTTTAAAACATCGGATCCTTCAGTTATAAGCAATCACTACAGAAGAAAAAGTTGTCTCTGCATTTTTCTCAAACAGTGAACTTGGATTTAGCACACGAGAATAATTGAGGCTGATGAAAAGGTATGCTTTCTTTTACTGCTATGCATATAAAGTCTGAGGAAATACAAAAAGCTAGAAGATGTTTAAATCGTGGCTGTACATATTGCTAGTATATGGCCTTGGTTCTCTGTAAATGAACTTTTGTACATCTTTGTTATTTTGTATAAAAGAGAAAACGTTTGTTAAAAAAGAGAAAGCGGTTACATTGGTTATGTTTGTACTCCGGTTATACCCCAGAGCCTTGGAACTGACATAAGCAGTAATAAGTCCGACTTTTCTACCAACATATACACACACTACTTAAGGCATTTTTAACAGTCAGAAAACTTTTTATTCTTATTTACAAAATAGAGAAATGCTTGGTTTAAATGATTTTAAAAGATGTACTTGAGGGGGTCTGCTGTGAAGAGTGGTCCCTTCCTTTATTTGTGATACTGGATGCTGTATTGTGTGCCCTGAAATGTATTTTTGTACTAATAGACAATTTATTATGGCACATCAGTACTATTTTCTTTTGATATGATAACACTGCTTCAACCCAACACTAGTTTATTTTCCCGTGTGGCCGACGTTCTTTTTATTTATTTTGATTTGTCTTCCGTTCAACTTTTGTTTATTCCTTTGCGACACATTTCTAAGTATACCACTGTATTAATAAATAAATTCATTTTTAAAGTAGCTGCTGCTTGGATTCGTGTGTTGTGTTGATCTAAACTTCCAGATGTTTTACATACCGACACGCCCAGGCTGTTTCTCTGTCAAACAGCCAGTAGGATTCCTTTGTGGGTTGTGAAGTTGGAAATTGTATTTCAGTATAATGCAATGCTTGATTTACGTTTCCTGCCATTCACAGCTGCTTCCCAACCTATTCCACATGTATAATCAGGATCAATCTGCATACACAAATGTATGTCGTAGTTTAAAGATTAACAGAGTTAGCGGCATGCATCCTCTTCATGGTTGCTCACCACAACTGCTCTTTAGGTTTCTTAAAAATGAAGTTTTTTTTCTTATTCTGACCTTTCGGTTTCAATGTCTGCATTAAATCAGAAACATAAGTTCCTTTTTTTCCTCCTGAAAACAAATGCAGTCTAATTCTGTTCTGCAATAAACCCCACCTTCATGAAGGTTACAATGTTCAGTTTTTGTTGAGAGGTGTGCTGTGTTACTTCAACTGTATGGTCATTTTGAAGCATGTAGTTTGTGTTGCTGTTGAACTGTTGCATTATACAAAGAGGCATCAGTTATTTAGCCTACTGTCATTGATATATATGGAGTGAACAAAATAATAGAAACACCTGTCATAATGTATTACAATTCAAACAGTTGAATCAACACCTCTGTAAAACCGTTTCAACAAAGACTGAACATGATGTATTAGACTGTTAGTTTTAGCTAGCAGGACCTATGAAACTGAATAGGAAAAGCTAAATCATTTCTGAAGTGTTTTCTATAAAAATGTTCAGTTACTTATTTTTAAAAAAATCTTAAAATCACATCTACGCCTTTTCCCTCCAAATCCAAAAAACCTATGAATATGAAAATCGTTTTCATTTCCAAAGTTTTAACTAGATACAAGATGTCTCTTACTTCACTGAAAAGTCTGTTCTTGGTTTGCGTGTGCTGGAGGACTAAGTTGCATACCGGAGCTCACAAAATCATGCTCGTACGTACACGTGTTCAGCTGCGATTTAACATCAGCACAGAAAACTAATGTTAAAAGCTAATGTTAAACTCTGCACATACATCATTCTGCCAAACATTAAAGTGAAGTAACGCTAAGAAAAGGTCTGAATGTCTTTTTTTTTAACATTTTTTTAAACCAGCTGATTTAGCTGATATTTGACACTGTTTTTTTCTCATGTGACTAATCTTGTGACAGAGTCCGAGTGTCATTTCATGTCGAAGGTTCTGGGTGTCAGTCACCCCACCAGGTTCAGAAAGTTGCGGTTACAAGAGCACATTACGTAGGCTTAGATCGGCCACAGGGTGCCCGAACCCTCCCCTCACTTATGTGACACATGTTTAAGCTGTGGTCTAACAGTATGTGCTATTAGTGTACACTGACTGATAAGACTGGCTGTTCTGTGCAAAGGTTCACCGATAAACCCAACAGATTGTACAATATGTGACTTCAGTCTTCTGCAAAATAAAGCTCTGGATAAAAGTTCAATTTGGCTACGTGGGAAAAAATGTAAAATACTACAATTTATCTGGCCAATCACAAATTAGAAGAGT